>JAEAOA010000420.1:342500-362500 GCA_016746295.1 Potamilus streckersoni
ATATATATATATATATATATATATATATATATATATATATATATATATATATATATATATATATATATATGTGTGTAGCGTGCTCGAGTGGGTGGGGCGGCGACAGTGGCTGGTGTGCTGATGGCTCGAACCCTGCTCATCCAAGCATGAGTCTGTGTTGGCATGATGTGCCTGTAGGCAAGACTCTTTACTGAAATTGCTTCAGCAATGGTCTTTTATGTACTGATGTGCATTAATACAATCAGCAACAGCAACCTAACATGGATGATCAATTTCACATACAGGTGACTTAATCAATGTTCGAACATAAGAACACACGATGCAGAAGAAACTAGTGACAGCTGCACAATTCTTATCCACATAGACTGTATCGTCAGGAATGTCAACATAAAATTATCATAGATAGAATTTCAAAAAAAAAGATGCATTTGAGAACCATCGCTATACATATGTGACCCATTCAGTTTCAATCTCAAGGGCTGAGTACTATCCTTTACTAATTGTTTCTATGTAAAATGCACACGTGTGTAGTATATTATACCTTCACACCACCTGTTGTTTCGTCATATGTCGACAGACAGACGACCAGGGAGAAAATAAAATGTTATTTGGTTATCGTGTTATTCTGATTTTTCACAAATAACAAGAACGACAACTCTGGGTCAGGTTTAGATACATATCTTTTTAACCTCTAGCTCATGGAAAAAGACAAAAGAATGTAGGGCACATCCTGATGTTGTAACATGAACATGCATGGAAAAATGAAAACAATGCATGAAAACTAGACTGTGAAACAAATACAATTTCTTTACATAAATGAAATGCACTTTCTATGCATAGATGCTTTACGGTGACAAAATCATTTTCACCGAATTTTAGGTACTAACTGAAGTAAAAGAGCTGGCCCGACCATATAGGCAAGAAAGGCAGTTGCCAAGGGCGCCAGGATTTAAGGGCATCAAATTAGACGGAAGAGAATTTTTTTCGAGAGTGGGGTCAACAAAGTCATAGTTCGCCTAGGGCGCCAAAAACCTTGGTCGGCCCTTAAAGCAATGCGCATGGACTTGTGAGTCAACGCAACAACCATATAACATGACAAATGACATATTAATAAAATATAACTTGACAGAAAATGATTAGAAAATAAAAATATTAAAGTACTTACGTTTTCCGAGATTTGGAACTGAATAAACGAGTGACTCTGAATCCGACATTCTGATTAGTAGATCATCACTGTAGCTTGCACCCTGGAGACAAAGATTCAGCCAAAATTAAATTAATCATTCATGTGATATTCTTGGTATTTAATACAAATAACCAATGTCCATAACATTTATATTTGTATTAGATCAAAGTATTTCTTTTCGCCGAAGATAAACAAGTTTGATTACAGAATTATAAAACTGATTGCTTTTCTTCTTTTAAATATTACCTGTAAAAGAACACATTTCGGTTTCTTTACGTTACTTTCTATCCATATCATACCACATCCATTATCTACGGTATATAATCAGTTATAATACGAGACTAACAGCATATTGATCTGACAGATCTGGGTTCGTGCAGTTTGTCAGGAGTAGTCAGTAAAACAAACAACATAGACCGTCATCTGCAGGCGCATTATGCTATAGTAAATCAGGACCTTTATCTTTTGCAGTTTGGCTAGTTTTATAATCGAATACAGATGTCATGTCATGGATACGCTTCCAAAAGCTCAGCTGTGTACTTCGATTAGTGCTAGGATGATTTTATTTCATGCGTTACGAATCGAGGAGAAGCAAATTTAATTAAACTTTACTAGACACAAATATTTCAAGATTTTAAAAGCAATAACAGACACAGCTTGAGGGTAGTTCAGAATGGTCACTTGTTTACATCTGGGGCAGAGCCGTTTTAATGTTTTAATGTTTTAATGTTTTAAAAGGTTTGTGGGCCCTAGTTACAAACTCAAACATTAGGAGGAACCAGAATTGCGCCTCAGTCTCTCAGTCTCAGATATTGAATATTGCATTGCATTTCCATGTGCATGTGTATCATGTTAAATTTATTAATATAGTACTAAATTGCTAACATAACCGACAAATATATTTTGTTTTTAGGGGCCTCCTGTTGCGCGGGGGCCCTAGGTACGTGCCTCGCGTGCCTATGCCTTAAAACGGCATTGTTTGCTAGTCTACGCCAGGTTTGGAAATATTTGCATTTGTCAAATTATAAACATATTTCAAAACGCTGAAGTGATGGTAGCGACTGCGCAGTGCAAGAGAGAATTAACCCACCATTAATTGTGTATGCTCTTGCATACTCCAATAATGTTAATGAGTTTAAAATATCCAACTCAGATTTTAGATTATTTATGTAAAGGTATACTAATCAAGCATTGTCACAACCCCCCCTCCCAGTTAAGTCTCTTGTCTACAGAATAAGACATTCTGTGCATCGCCGTTAGTGAAACATTCCCCATTTATGTCGACTGAACCGTGATATTTGCAGCTCAAAGTTGAATTTCGTGCTCGAATTTGTGGAAATACTAGGACTGTTTTTCCTTCCTCATTTTCCCATATTTTCCGCATATAATCTGAAACCGTTGATAAGTGGAAACATTAAAAGTTTACTCTGACCGTAACGACAAATTAAGTTATAAACAGCCTTCTAAACTTTGAATAACGTGCAAATAAAATTCAAAAATTCTGGAAAACAAATGTTTAAGTGTTTTTATGATACAGGTTTAATAATAATAATAATAATAATAATAATAATAATAATAATAATAATAATAATAATAATAATAATAATAATAATAATAATAATAATAATAATAATAATAATAATAATGCAGTCTGATTAAAACCAGATTTCCACTATCATACGAAAGTCAGTGACGAACAGACTTCAATAAGATTGAAGGTTAATGAAAACAATAAGATACACTGATTTGTCCTAATTAGGAAGATAGACTACATGTAGTTGCTATCGGGGAGTGGTTTTATTTTAAGAGCATCTGCAATGAATATAATACTCTTTAACGACATTTAATTTCATTTTTTTAAAAAAAAATGATTTCGGATTATCAGATTATTTCAGATTATCGAAAACCAACCTGCTTAATGACATTTGTCTGGACTTCAGAAATGGTTGCATTAGTAACCGGCTGCTGACCTCTCGTGACATCTGTAACAAGAAGTGTAGGTTTATTACTTAAAATTAATTTTACTATATATCCTCTACATTTGTTTCTCAATACTGAACTTTCCACTGTGTGACAATCAATACAAATCATATGTTATTCTAAAATAAATTCAAAGATGACTTCAGGGTTAAAGTTCTTGTCAAAGGTTAACCCACATTTTTTGAAAGGCTTGACTATAAACAAACCAAAATGCAATTGTACACAAATTTCACTTCCTGATCATCACAAAGGCCTTATTACTCACTGTGCACTGTCGCCGAACTACACAAAGACAACCACACAATAAGCTCATATTCTCAAGAATAAACAATAATCATTTAAATCCTTACAAAAAATGCACCAATAGAACTCTTCGATTACCACCAAAATGAGAGGGAAAAATGTTCTAAAAATAGACTAGTACTACATTCGTGGGTACTGAACTGGAAGTACTAATTGTGACCCGATTCCATCGACTGGTTGTTTTCATAACAAAATAATGGTTTCTCCCTTCTTTAACCGGTACTGGGGTTTGTTGACAGTGAATTCTTAATTAATGCAAATTAAACTTAATTTAAATGAGAAAGCATTATTAAAACTTTATATAAAGGAATATTGATTGCATATACATTTCCTATCTCGCTTATGCTCACGGTATTCCAGACGTACTGTCAATATAATATACAAGTGCCTATAGGTCAAATTTGAAACTAAGGAGGATTTTATCATGAGGGTTAATGCAGTCCATTAGTTGTAGGGTGTTAGAACTATTCGTATAGCCACAGCAGAAACGAGAGTAGCCTTTTGTAACAGCGAGAAAGGACTTTTTATTTTTATATTTGATCAAAACGTCAGTCCGTGAGGAGAGATACGAATTCATTATATTTAGTTAGTCAGGTTGTTCGTCTTTTTTTTTCTTTAAAAAAAATATTTACAAAGCTTTTCTGTAAAGGCTGGCGAAGTTTCGGTTCATGTGTTGGCAACAACAGTCTCATTAAGTTTGTTTTGATTATGTTCATCAAAGACATCTAACATAATCTGAATCTTTTGATCTCTGCAAGCCTAGCAAGTGACTATTCCAGATATTGGTTTTTAGTGTGAATGCTCACACAGTCAAAATCATATAAGTTCGCACCCCCCCAAAAAAAAACACCCCCCACCCCAAAACAAAACAAAAACAGAGTCATTTCACTATTTCTCATGTAAGCTGTCAATTAGTAGTGACATTGGTATTTTGTAAGGGTGTACAAAACAAAGATCATTGATCTTGTTCTTTAATCTTCAGTGATTATTTCAATTGCAAGAGGGATTTAAGGAAGCAGTGGCCGCAAAAAGGAAAAGTACTCTAAAGCGCTCGCCTTTACAGATTACTGTCTTCTCACTGCTGTCGGCGTGTGCACGTGAGAAAGCTTTCCATGGGTCGTTGGTTCCTACTAGGGTTTTCCCCGGTTCTTCCTTCACTAGCTATACTGGCCGCCTCGTGTCCATTTTCACGTAAAATCAAAAACATGCGCACTTCCACATCCGCCATTTTGATGCCCTAGCCTCGCTAACCGACACCTAACAATGTTTGTTTCCCACATAATTCTGAAGGCAGGTCTCATATTTGTGCGTAAGGATATTATAATGCATCACATTCTGTTGTCCATGACAACCGCACTAGACCGACTCCGTGACTTTTCCAATTTTTGTTTCTTCAAATAAAACTTTTAAATTTTAACCACTTGTGTTATTTCTTCATATACAAAATAGATCCATCAATAAACAGATACACACAACTGGATAGACCAAAAATGTAGAAACATAGAAACATGCAATTACTTTAAATCTGCTTCGGCTGAATTCAATAATTTGGTTATAATTTAAGTAAACAAGCAAATGATTAATATATAATTTCATATTTCTTTACGCAATTCTAGAATATTCGTTTTTTTACATTCGGTCCAAAGTCATATTACGTTAGGCACCTGTTTTATTAACCTATGCTGAAGATGAATACGAAACGTCTGTAAATAGTTCTCCATTTCATTCAATATCATCCTCCGTCCATCACCGCCACCACAAATATAATATTTGACAGTACAAATAACAATTGGTTTGCCAGCTGTCTCTGGAACACGCAATTGTTTTCGTGAAAGGCATTTGTAAAAAAAAAAGTTCTGGCATAACACGCTTGCTATAAAATTTTAATTCCAAAACTGATATTGTCCGGAAATGCTCTTTCAAGATGACAATCTTGGGGGGACATCAAGCAAACATTTATTTAAAAAAAATCGCAATATTGTCTGTTTGATAGAAAAACAAAAAAAAAAACAGGAAATAAAACAAAACAAAAGAAATACATTACCAATCCCCTTCATTTCTCTTTTGATAGCAATATGCGTTATTGCGGTTCAACTTCACTTTTCCATCTTCAGATATAAGCCAGAGAATTTCAAGCTTCATTTTGTCGTTCGTGCTTTATGCAAGCTTAATTTCAAGGACAATCTATCATTTCGATGAAATAAAAATCCTTATCGACATAGAATTAAATTTTTAACTTGAATATACGTCCTGACTAATGTTGATAAACCTTTGTTAAGGAATCCAAATGGTAGCGCAAGTTGCGCACACGTTGCACTGTGGAGATTGTAAAAACATCCCAACGCATATCGCGCGCTGAAAAATGGTGTTAAACAAAGACAAGACAAATTCTTTGTTAAACTCATGTTACAATACGCAACACAAATAAGAGTATTTCATTTTGCATGCGCGTACATCAGCCATGGATGATATATTTGTTTTTTTTTCTCACAGAAAATGCAATTTAACTCTAATTGTCAGCATTATTACACTAATACAGTCTTTCAATATTATAAAATCTTGCTGAAACTTAATTACATAATAATAATAATAATAATAATAATAATAATAATAATAATAATAATAATAATAATAATAGTAATCCCGGTATTCGACACATCTCTTTTATTCAGTTTGAAAGGTTAACCTGCAGAAATCACCTTATTAAGTGGTCAAAGTTTTCTCTAGCCATTCCCGCCGCATTTAATATATACTGTTGTAATGTGAGGTGAGAGCTAATTACCGATTGATCGGATGGAATTCACTTCTACCTGCATTAAATCGATAGGAAAGTTATTCATTTTCTCAGAAACCCAAAATAAGAATCACAGAAACACGGAATACCGCTGCCAAACTTTCTCATATACCTACATTGGCCAAAGCGGTGACTCGTATCCTGCCGACAGTGCTATGATGGCAGTGATCGGCAAGGAAATGCGCTTTAGACCACTCAGCGATTGAAGCCCGTCCCGATTCTTCCATTAAGCTTTCAGATAGAAAGGTTGCAGTGCCGTTTTAAGGCATAGGCACGCGAGGCACGTGCCAAGGGCCCTTCAAAGCAGAAGGCTCCTTGGCAGCCTAAAAACGAAATTTCTTTGTCGGATGTGTTAGCAATTTAGTTGTTGTTGTTGTTGTTGGGCTTAACGCCATTTTTCAGCACACGATAGGCTATTCATGGCGGCCAGTATTAATGGTGGAGGAAGAAACCGGGAAATCACCGGAAAGAACCACCGACCCACGAGAAGCTACTGGCAAGCTTTCTCACATATCCACATTATCCGAACGCCGAATCCTAGACTCGAACTCACGCAGACAGAGGTGAGATGGCAGTGATCCGTAACGGACAGCGCTTTAGACCACTCGGCCACTCGGGGCCCCTAGCAATTTAGTACTAATAAATTTAACCAAATGACACATGCACATGGAAATGCAATGCAATACTCTATTTATGAGACTGAGGGATTGAGGCGCAATTCTGGTTACTCTTAAGGTTAAAGTTTATGCCTAGGGTCCCCAAACTTCTTAAAACGGCTCTGATAGGTTGGACACATTTGGGACAAGCCTGAATTGCAGACATATAACTTAATTCTTTACGAATACTTTATTCAGTAAATACAACGAATACAACCAGTCTAAATTCTGATCAATCATTTATCTCGAATATCAATGCAATTTTCAAGAAATATTGGACGATAAAGGAGATAATTTGAACAAAGATGTCATGAGCCAAAGGCAAAGCTTCGCTTTTATTGCAATATGTTAAAAAATTACATTGTTTTCGGTCAAAGTCGAAAAATAATACAATTATCACGAACACTGACGTAAGTAGCATAGTGGGATACCCCATATACTGCTTGACGTATGAATAAAACAGGCGACAAAAACCATTCCATTACATAAACAATGCCTTTTTGAGGAACGTAGATAAATAGAGGAGATAAGGAATGGTTGGTCCTTGGACACCTATCTTAAGTTGTGAAAACTGCCCTTCACTGTTTGCATACTTGTAATGATGAATTACTTGTCCAATCCGATGACGGTAGACGCTATAACTCGTATCCATTATACATCTCTACTTGCTTCAAGGGATCAGGTCCCACGTGACTAGCGATTATTATTTCAAATGTGTGTTGCCTCCGGCATAAATTGGTGTTGACCAAATCGTGAAATCTGCACAGCTTGATAAGATTGTCACTGGAAACATCAATTGAAATTGGATTATTGGATCATTCGATGACCTTGAACACGTTTCAAATGATCAGTCTTTACTCAATAACCGTTGACCAATAGTTAGGTCTGAATAATTTCGTGGTCAGTCCCCGCTGTCCAGTGGCTAAATAAAACGCTCACTGAGAGAATGAATAAAAGATATATAAAAACGTGGCGTAAAATTATTTGTTTTTCCTCTAAAAGAATAACTTATCAGATATTGAAAAATATTTCATTCTTTCTGCACGCATGTAAAAATATGTAATATAATATTTTTTTTTAAATAAAATTGCGTACTAAATCAAACGTTTTCTACTGAAAATGGAAAGTAGAAAAAAAATTGAACATATATGACCCTAAAGATGTGGATTTTGTGCCTTGCGAGATAAAGGTGGAGAATTTATTTATATATATATATATATATATATATATATATATATATATATATATATATATATATATATATATATATATATATATATATATATGAACATTTTGATGAAAGGCTATATCGCTAACAACCACTGAAAAAGGTTAATATGTAAAGAGAAAATATAAGCGAGGTGCTCAAAAAATCAAACTTTAGTACATTAAAAGTTTTAGTGAGTTGTTATATAACACAAACGTTGAAATACAGATGATTATATAAGTAAATTACATAGAATTGATATTTAAATCCTTATATAAACCCAAACTAGTAATGTTCATTACCTTTACATCCCATTCTGTCATGTATATCCAGCATGTTGATAAGAATATATCGCTTTCTTCACTTTTTTTTCTATCTTGCTTTATCTGTTATACCCCTACCATTAATGTGTATTTATACTTATTCTCATTTGTCAGTTGTTAAAACATAGCTGCCAATACGTTCTACCTCCTGGATTTTTGACCTTGTGATGTTATTGCTTTGAAGTGACGTTTTATCTGCTGCTCCTAAATAGTGTTGATAATTTTATTTGTATGTAGGTGATATAGCTAAACGGGTGATATTAGAGAATTAGTACTAGTAGGGCATGAACTCGAGTTCTGGACTAAAGACTAAAACAAACCTTCCCCTCCAAGAAATAAAACAAACAAACAGCAACAATATAAACATGAAAGAAACAGACAAAACAAGGCAATACAAACAAACTATTAAAAAAAACTTACACTTTAACGTCTGACTGGCTGATGTTAAGTCACTGGCCAATCAAACGTCAGAATATCTGGCTGATTCTCAGTATGAGGAAACTTTTGGTAATTTGGTAGCCTGGTCGAAACGTTATAAAAAAACATATTTGTGTTAAAATTTGGACTGAACAAAGACTTCCGATGTTTCATTGGTGGATGTCAAATCATTGACTAACAAATTAGATATCAGTGTTTAGCTGAGTTTCAACATGATAATGAGTGACTCATTAATATCTTGTCACTGAGTCCTTGTGCGAGACAACTATCCTTACCACTCATAGCAAACGAGTAGTAGTCATTCGTAGTAGTAATGGGAAGGGTTGCACAGCGAATTGATGCATGAAATAATTACTGTGTGGTGATAATTCGGTAATTTTGGAATACAGTCTACAGTTTCGTTAGTAAATTGGTAACGAATGGGTTAGGACAGATTTCCCATTTCGCTAGCTCAAATTGGTAACGACAGATTTCCAATTTCGCTAGCTCAAATGGGTTACGACAGATTTCCCATTTTGCTAGCTCAAATGGGTTACGACAGATTTCCCATTTCGCTAGCTCAAATTGGTTACGACAGATTTCCCATTTCGCCAGCTCAAATGGGTTACGACAGATTTCCCATTTCGCTAGCTCAAATGGGTTACGACAGATTTCCCATTTTGCTAGCTCAAATGGGTTACGACAGATTTCCCATTTCGCTAGCTCAAATTAAGTTGGAAATTACTGACTCATCTGACACATCTGTGAGCGATCCCATCCATTGTTGTTGCTGTAGAGATTTTAGTACTTGATCGGCTGAACCTGGCGGCCATTATAAATGGCATCGGGACACAATTAGTACTTCCAGTTCAGTATACTCCCAGTCTATTTTAGAGCATTTTTTCCTGTCTCCGTTTCGTGGTGATACAAGAGTTAGATTTAGGAATTCGTGATATGGATTTAAACGCAATTGTTTATTCATTGAAGATAAGGTTTTGGTGTGGTTGTATGTGTGTGTTTCGGCGACAAAAGATAAGCTTTTGGTGTGGTTGTATGTGTGTTTCGGAGACAAAAGATAAGCTTTTGGTATGGCTGTATGTGTGTGTTTCGGCGACAAAAGATAAGCTTTTGGTGTGGTTGTATGTGTGTGTTTCGGCGACAAAAGATAAGCTTTTGGTGTGTTTGTAAGTGTGTGTTTCGGAGACAAAAGATATGCTTTTGGAGTGGTTGTATGTGTGTGTTTCGGCGACAAAAGGTAAGCTTTTGGTGTGGTTGTATGTGTGTGTTTCGGCGACAAAAGACAAGATTTTGGCGTGGTTGTATGTGTGTGTTTCGGCGACAAAAGATAAGCTTTTGGTGTGGTTGAATGTGTGTGTTTCGGCGACAAAAGATAAGCTTTTGGAGTGGTTGTATGTGTGTGTTTCGGCGACAAAAGGTAAGCTTTTGGTGTGGTTGTATGTGTGTGTTTCGGCGACAAAAGATAAGCTTTTGGTGTGGTTGAATGTGTGTGTTTCGGAGACAAAAGATAAGCTTTTGGTGTGGTTGTATGTGTGTGTTTCGGCGACAAAAGACAAGATTTTGTCTGGTTGTATGTGTGTGTTTCGGCGATAAAAGATAAGCTTTTGGTGTGGTTGTATGTGTGTGTTTCGGCGACAAAAGATAAGCTTTTGGTGTGGTTGAATGTGTGTGTTTCGGAGACAAAAGATAAGCTTTTGGTGTGGTTGTACGTGTGTGTTTCGGCGACAAATGATAAGCTTTTGGTGTGGTTGTATGTGTGTGTTTCGGCGATAAAAGATAAGCTTTTGGTGTGGTTGTATGTGTGTGTTTCGGAGACAACAGATAAGCTTTTGGAGTGGTTATATGTGTGTGTTTCGGCGACAAAAGATATGCTTTTGGTGTTGTTGTATGTGTGTGTTTCGAAGACAAAAGATATGCTTTTGGTGTGGTTGCATGTGTGTGTTTCGGGGAAAAAGATAAGCTTTTGGTGTGGTAGTATGTGTTTGTTTCGGCGACAAAAGATAAGCTTTTTTGTGGTTGCATGTGTGTGTTTCGGCGAAAAAAGATAAGCTTTTGGTGTGGTTGTATGTGTGTGTTTCGGCGACAAAAGATAAGCTTTTGGTGTGGTTGTATGTGTGTGTTTCGGAGACAAAAGATAAGCTTTTGGTGTGGGTGTACGTGTGTTTCGGAGACAAAAGATAAACTTTTTGTGTGGTTGGATGTGTGTGTTTCGGCGACAAAAGATAAGCTTTTTGTGTGGTTGTATGTGTGTGTTTCGGTGACAGTCTACAGTGAGTAATGTAGTATTGGTGATGATCCGAAAGTGGAATATGTGTTCCATTGCACATTTGTTTGTTGACAGTCAAGCCATTCGAAAACATGCCCGTGAACTTCTGTCAAGAACTTCACCATGAAGTCATCTTTGAAAGTAATTTGGAAAAACATATATTTTTATTGATTGTCATACAGTGGAAAGTTCAGTACTGAGAAACAAATGTAAAGAATATATAGTAAAATTGTTATATGGCCTGTCTGTGCAGTATATGAGTAAAGTTTAAATTGGTGTAAAATATTTTTTTAATAATGATAGATACATGAAATTGAATATGTTATGTATATTGAATTTGAACATATAATAATACAATTTTAAAAAAAAGTTATTTAAAAAATTTAATTAAATTTTTAAAAAAAGTTAAAAATATTAAATTCCTCCCTCCCAATGCACATGTAAACTATTTATTTGGAATGATATCAACATGCATATACTTCTACACCATATATAAACGCCAGATTTTGACACAGAAAAAAGCTTTGTAAGTCAAATTGAGACCTTCATTTAAAATACATGAAGACAGAATTTATTTTGTATTGGGCCTTTAGGTTATTGAATCTATTTATTAAACATAGTTACCGGTATAGGGTATTTAGTGAGAGGACAGAGATGAAAACTTTATACTAGAACCTGTTCAGTTTCTATATGAAATCTTTATAAGCTGCCAGACAATAAAGTACAGGTCAAAGGGATATAATATACTTTCTTCAGGTATATTTACCCTTGAGTGTAAGAAAACAGCAAAATGATGTAAGTTGAACACAAAATTAATTCCATTTTTTATTCAGTTTCGTGATGTTATTTATCGATGTAGTGTGGCATTGTGGCCTAGATGATATGATGGGAATTCTAATGATCCATTTTGTTTTATGCATTATTAATTACTAATAATATTTGTTAACGTTTTCATACCTTTAGAATTTAGCGGTAAAATTAAAATTACATAAGAAATATTAAAACAGATTATTTAAATTTAACATTGTACAACTGTTATTGACATGGTTATATATCTGACATAAACAAATATCCATTAATTTTAGAATGTTTGGGATCAAAAGTTGTCATTCAGTAAATCATATAGGCTGATATTGTACATATAGTGAGTCTGTAAGACTCAGTTCTGTCTGTGTGCACTTCAGTTATCCTAAAATGTTATTTTCGTCATGAATATGCATACGTATGGTAATGCATTTCAATTTAGTACTTTGATAGAGTGCGGTATTGTAGCATCAGCTGATAATCTGATTTCATTAAATCATTGAGCTTAATAGCTGGTAACCAACGCTTTTAAAAATACACTAAAATGTTCAAACAGATCATTTGAATTATGTTTGCACATGTGAGTTAACAAATACATTATATATGTCCCACACATGCAAATATTCAAGTTTTGGGGATCAGAATTTTACATTTGGTTGATGATATAGGATCTATTCGTACATATAGTTGATGTATGGCCACATTTGGCTGTATTTACTCGCAATATCCAAAATTGTTATTTTCCTCATGAATAAGATTGCTTTTAGTAATATATTTTAATTTGGTAAATTATCATTTGACTACTGTAGACTGGTATGTACTAACATTTGCATCAATGATCAAGCCTCATCGGTCCAATATTGCTTTAAACTTTATAATAATACTCTACCTGATTAGTTATTTAACCTGAAAATGGCTAAACATGCTTCTAGAAATCTCATCCATTTTTAGGATGCATTTATTACTTTAATACATGCCCATTGCTTCACATTTCTGAATGTCACTCTGTCGAGTTTACTATATTTTCCTATATTTACAACCTGAATGTTTTTTTTTTTGAAATCACCATATCTAACACATTTTAACTTCATTTGCCTACATATTACTGTTTTCTAGAATTAAGTGAAACATGTTACATCTTTTTAAGTCTAACCTTGTATTTGGAACAAAGTGTCAGAGTTGGATAAGCTTGGAAGCTCTCCAGTAGTCCAGTGGAGATATGCTAGGTCTCATAAGGACATGCGCAGTGTACTGCCACAAGTGACAAAGATTAGTTCGTATCAGCACATTGATATACAGCACCTCAAAGACAAGGCCTAGATCTTCATGAGAGAGATTAGCACCATTTTTCAGTAAGGTGGAACCTCCCTGAAACTATTTTTTCTATCAAATTGTTTTCTTTTGTCGTTATCGACACTAAAATGGAATGCATTTCTGGCTATAAAACATGGTAGTGGTCCCATAGAAACTTAAAATCTGAGTGCACTACTAGTTATACAAACACTGATTAAGTTCCTGTCACAATAAATGTAGAACATAGCACCTGTCATTGTTTCTTCAGTATGTAAACCTATATGCATCTGAATAGGCATATTGCAATTTGCTGCCAAAATCACTGTGAGCTACTCCTGGAAAAAGTGTCGTCAGTTGTACAGACCCAAAATACCTTTTGTTTTCAATACCATTTATTAGTCAACTTTGCTGCCTTATTTTGTCAAATTGAACTTTATAACTTGTATGAAAATTTACCTTTTCAATAAAATTTAGTTCTGAAAATTAAATGTTTATCTAATTTTCCATCAAAATTTTGATTAATCAATTTTTTTAAATGCCAAACATATTTGATAGGTTTTATCACATATTACTATTAGGTTTTTATGTATTGAAAAATTCCTCTAATTAAAGAAGATATTGAAAATTTTGTTTTGATTTCTTAAGAACACTTGGACCACAATTTGCACCCTGTGGAACACCAGCACTACACACTTACTGACAGCTGTCACAAGTCTTGTTTGCAAAGAAATTCCAAAAGACTTCAAGTATCAAGTTGCAGTAAGTGTTGCAGGCAAATATATGAGCTTGACCAAAATTAGCCACACAAACTATGCCTTTCAGGCATCGGGTAACAATTAGTACTTCCAGTTCAGTACCCACGAATGTAGTCCCAGTCTATGTTTAAAGCATTGTTTTTCCTCTCTCCGTTTGATGGTGATGCAAGAGTTAGATTTAGGCATTCTTGGTATGGATTTAAAGTCAATTCTTTAGAAGGTAAGCTTTTAGTGAGGTTGTCTGTGTGTTTCGGCGACAGTCTACAGTGACTAATGTGGTCTTGGTGATGATCAATAAGTGAAATCTGTTCCATTACACATTGGTTTGTTGACAGTCAAGCCATTAAAAAAAAATGCCGTTTAACCTCTGTCAAAAACTTCACCATGAAATCATCTTTGAAGATATTTTAGATTAGCATATACTTTTTACTGATTGTCACACAGTGGAAAGTTCAGTACTGAGGAAGAAATGTAGAGAATATATAGCAAAATTAATTGTGTTATATGGCCAACTAGTGGAGGGAAACCCAGGAAACCGAGATAAGGACCACCAACCCACGGGAAGCTACTGGCAAACTTTCTCTCATATCCACATTGCCTGAGCCTGAACTAAACCGGACAGAATTGAAATGATAATGACCTGTACTGGAGTGCGCGTTACAGCACTGAGTCACCGATCCTATCTGTTACAACAATGTTGTTAGATAACCGATCCTATCCGTTACAACAATTTTGTTAGATACACGAATCCTATCCGTTACAACAATGTTGTTAGATACACTGATCCTATCCGTTACAACAATGTTGTTAGATACGCCGATCCTATCCGTTACAACAATGTTGTTGTTAGATACACCGATCCTATCCGTTACAACAATGTTGTTAGATACACCTATCCTATCCTTTACAACAATGTTGTTAGATACACCGATCCTATTCGTTACACCAATGTTGTTAGATACACCGATCAGTTTGGTGTTTCATGATCATTAGGAAGCGAGATCAGAAAATGTACCTGCTGTTGCATAATGTTTGGAAAAAGTATTTTCATAAAGTTATTAACCATATAATGGCTGAATTATATGCAGTTAGATTCAACATTTTGTTTGTGTCTGGACGAAGAGGTGCAGGGACAAAAAAAAACAGTTGTAAAGAAACATAACCAACAGCAGCATATTACAGTCAGACAAGTTCGCAAAATTTTAAAAACAAAATTTCTTCAGCGTGTAAAAAACCCCACTGTAATGGCTTGTTGTTTTGGGGCTTAACGCCATTTTTCAGCACACGATAGGCTGTACATAGCGACCAGTATTAATGGAGGAAGAAACCGGGAAATCCGCGGAAAGAACCAACGACCCACGAGAAGCTACTGGCAAGCTTTCTCACTGTAATGGCAATAAATTACATGCCACATCTTGTTTGTGTAAAATAATAGTGTACATTATTCAATCAATTACTTATTAACCTGAGTCGGTCGTAATCCGTTCTTGTTTTGATAATAAAGATATGCGGAAAGCAAAGAATTGACGACTAACATAATTATGCACCAGCATATAATAACTAGATGACATTTTGTGGAGGTTTGCACAATTATCAGTTACCATACTTATCCTTGTATAAGTAACACATAATAAAAACAGCACAGACACCCACGTTGAACAGACGCAATAATGGTATACGATGGAGACAACCTGAATTATTATAGATTATACGTATAACTAACTAATCATTCATAAAACTTTATGCCTGATCGATTGATATGCGTTCTATTCGGTATGTTGTTATAAACAGGAAGCGGGACCTTAAAATAACATCTGAACTACATTAGCCACGCGTAATGAGCTGCCGACGTCATATCACCTAGGAATAAATTTCCATTTTATGATCCCCAGTTACTTTTGTAAACTGTGGTATCAAACCGTGAAAAGCTGGAGATTAATTGAAGCATCATTTCTGCCTTTGAATGTACAAGATTGCCACAAGCAACAACAATGGATTTTTTTCTGTTAAAGAAATCAGAAAAAGATCGATCAACATCGGCAATCTAACAATATTCCAAGTCTCGAAGCATTTTGATGTTGCTACCATAAACATGATCGTAAGTCTCGGGAAAAATGAAGCATAACACATTCGTACATATTCACGACATCATGACCAAAATAAAAACAAAACAGTTTTAATGTTCCATACCCGAATGTCCCAATGAGGTTTTGTGTGGTATTTATTAGACGCGCGCTGTTATACATGTATACCTCTTTCCTGCGATAGTCTTTTTCGTTGCTACGTACCAGGGTAATTTCGCACTGTACAGACACTTCGGTAGTTTCCTTCAGTAAAGAATGTACGGATTTAATAATAGTAACAGAATTCTTTTTTTTTTACATGTTAAAATAATTTAAAAAATATTCCTGTTTGTTCAAAACCTTTATATATGCCACAACTTAATTTTGAATATTACAAAATATAATTATATTTATTATCTCTTAATCACATGATTTACTCGTGTCACGTGGCCAAATAGGATTTAGGGAAAGATACAATAGCCAAATCCAACTTTTGGAACAATTGTAAGACCAAATCATCCAAAGATGTTAAAGAGAACATTTGTTTTCGGTTTGAACTGAACGTATTTTATAAAACACATTTAATATTTTGTCGTTTGTTGAGTAAGTATATTTATTGTTTACTTGCCCTCTCTAATAACTACCATGTCATGTATTGGCATCACACTCAACGTTTACTTGCCTATTTTAGCAATATGGTAAATTGTAGTCTTAAGTGTCAACACTGCCTATTCTTTTTTGCTTTTTGAAACAGGCTCTATAATGTCAGAACAATGTCTGGAACAGACTTCAGCTATAGTGCAAGTTTAATCGTACCACATAAGTTACATCTTTTTGTTACACACAGAACATACACATTGCAAATTCGTCTATGATTATGTACTGAAAAATTAATTTTCAGTCTGGTGAGGGGCTGGGCTTTTCTTTGGAGCTGAGTTATTTAATTTTCTTCTCTTTCAAGTTATTAGTTCTTTGTCAGTTAATATAACTGATAGAATATGGTGTTATTTTGTTATAAATTAGAACAAAATGTATTTCTAGCTATTGAAAGAGAGAAGATAAAAATAAAAGTGGTATGTCTCAACACCAGACGATTAAATTGATGCTCCCTAAGATAACTGCTGTATAACTTTGTAGGCAACGCAGTACGCTCAGAAATGCCACGGATTGCTGCGTTACAAAATTTGTCGTGGTGACTAGCTCTATTATTTACCTTGATATATTACGTCAAGCTGGCAGCATCAGAAATCCGTATCATTGCAAGACAACGATAACGTTTTCCTACCTTTAGGATTTAGCGGTAAAATTAAAATTCTGGCTCATTCTTGGCTACATAATATATATCCAATCTCAAACATCAATATTGTATAACCAAAACCATTTGGTTTAAACTTTCTTAGTCAGATTTTGCATAAATCAATTCTTCCAATCCTTTGTTAAAAATGTCCATATGTTTCCAGTTGACACTGAACTGACAACCTGCTTCATGGATCCATTGTGACGTTATATCAAATAATCGATTAAAAAGTACATTTGAATGCCATTAGTGACTGATAGAGACTAATACTAATTATCAAAAATTTTAATTTGAAGCTCAACTTAATATTCTTGCTGGATTAAAAGGAATCTGCAGTATTAGCTGAGTTTACCTTACTTCTATAAATCTCTCGTTATTTTACAGACAGCGTTGGCTTCGGAGATGAGAAGTCCCTACCTACAAAAAACAGAAAGTTATTGTTTGGGGTTTAACGCCATTTTCAGCGCATGATAGGCCATGGACTGGGCCAGTATAACTGCTGGAGGAAGAACCCGTGAAAACATCCGTAGGAACCTCCGACCCAATGGAAGAATCTTCGCTGACCAAGGTTCCAACATGATGACAATATCTACACCTTGGCGAATAGAGCAGATATTTGTGCTTCAGGTATGTGAATTTCACTGGATGCGGCTAGCCACAGCATCAGTTCAAATTTCAAACTGTTCCCACATGATCGAGAGAAGGGGAGTAAGTACACAACTCAAACGGACTCACAAATAAGCAATTTTCCACTGCTGGCCCGTCTTTGTACGTACCTTCACACAAATAAAACTGTAATGGCTTCTCTCTGGTATGTAGTTACTTTCGATGATAAACTTACAAAGTATCCTTTTAAAGTCAATCGCCTGCACCTTTCTCGGCCGATACACAATGCTCCTTTTGAGACACGCTATTCCTTAGTTGGCATTACATGCTAAGGGAGGTAACTCATGAAATCCAGTAGGTTTCTCTAGTACAAAACACAAACATATCTGCTCCATCTGCCAAGGTGTAGATAGGGCAAACTTATCGGAACCTTGGCTATAGAAAATGCAATGGAAACTACTAGCAAATGTTTTCACATACTCACAATGGCCGAGCCCGAGAACTCGCGCGGGCAAAGGTGAAATAGCAGTGATCAGAAAAAGCATGCGCTTTAGTCTTCTCAGCCAACAGGGCCCGAAAATAATTAGGGACTCATAAAGAGCTAAGGTTACTATTCTTGTAGTGTTTAAGTTTACGAACAAGAATGAAAGCTCCGAAAAAGTTTACAATTCTAAAACAAATGAAATCAATAAAACATTTAGTTAAATTAAATTCCTTTATAAAATAAATGTATAAGTATGCGCCTTTTTGATCATCAGCAAAACAACAATAGAAGAAATTTTATATTTTTTCGAGATCAATTCTTCGATTTCTCTCTTAACTGTACACAATTTAAAAATCGAACTCGCGTGGCATTTTGATATGCAGAAGGCATAATGCGCCGACAGATTTGGATCAGTGCAGATTGTATTTGGATCCGACTTTTAAGCAAGTGCAGACGGTGATTCGTCAAAACTTGACATGTACATTTTTATGAGAATGGAATTCGATCGTCAATCATAATACAACGAGGACTAAAAATGTGATTTATTTGTCTTATACTAGTTTGCAATGGTAATGTTAGCATTTTGGAACAGTAAAACAAAGAAGAGAACGGCGCATCATTGGTGCTTAGTGTATTGTTTCAGTGTGAACGCTACAGTGTTTTTCTTCAAAGTTTCGATTGAAATACAACTCCTTTTTCTTCACTGTCATCGCAGCTTGATCTTTTTGTGTGACGATATACAGACTAATCTGTCAAAAGATTTTCAGCAGTTTAACTTTGAACGAATCATTCAACTCCCTTCCAACCAACAGACATTTCGAATGAAAAATATCATACCATCCATCACAGCGTTAAAGACTGAGGATATAAAGATATTTTAAATGAATAGAAATGATATGTATGTATGTATGTATGTATGTATGTATGTATGTATGTATGTATGTATGTATGTATGTATGTATGTATGTATGTATGTATGTATGTATGTATGTATGTATGTATGTATGTATGTATGTATGTATGTATGTATGTATGTATGTATATTTGCAAGTTTTCACAGTACCTTTTACTGCGCTCTGTTGCACAGCTGCTTGATGTTCTTTATAAATATAAAGTAAATATTTATTGTCATGAATTGTCGATTTACGACTTTCAGACAAGGGATATCTTAATATATGATCAATGAATCATTTATCTAGAACTGCGATAAAATTAATACTGAAATAATAATTTATGTATCATATATGTGTCTTCCCCGTTGAAGTATATATGACTATCGTCATAACAATTGGACTCGCAATGGCTGCAGAACATAAAACTCTTTTACGACTATCGTTATAGCAACTGGGCCAGTAATGGCTACAGAACACTTAACGCCTTTAGGAGTGTCGTCCTAACATTGGACCAGTAATGGCTACAGAACACAACATTCCTTTACGATTATCTTCAGATCACTTGGACCAGTAAATGGCTGCAGAACAAAAAACTCTTTTACGAACACAAAACTCTATTACGACTATCGTCATATCAACTGGGCCAGTAATGGCT
>JAEAOA010000420.1:967500-1200000 GCA_016746295.1 Potamilus streckersoni
TGGTTGATAGAAATGTGAACAGGTAGATATTTACCATACACAAGTTTTCTAACAGTGCCTGTGGCCCCATAAGCCTTTGGTTTGTAAATGCAGCACACACTTTATTTTCAAGTCGACAATCCTTTTGATGAAGCTTCTTACATAAGTCATGTTCAATGCAAGGAAAGAGCATCTTCCAGTAAATGTTTGACCTAAATCTCTTAGCTGTTTTCCTACATAACAACCATTTGATTGAGCCATGAGTGATACTTACTTAGTTTCTTTGATCTTGCCACATATCAATTGCAATGTTTAATGTATTTCACAAACTTTGATCAAAACCCAAGCTCAATAGCTACATAAGAACATACATATGACAATGAGGCTAAGGAAAAGTAGATAATATTTATGATAACTAGGCCACAATGATTTACTTATTTATTTTGATAAAATGCAACTATGACTCCATGACCTCTTCATATGGATATGACTTGCAAAAAATGTCTCAACTGGTATACTTTGACCACTGAAAAGAAAATACTTTTGCATACCACTTGTACTAGCATCAAACTACAACAATGCAGTTCAGGTTTATACACATTTAATACCATTACCCTATGATTGGATATCCATGTAACCAATGATTAACCCATTTTATCCTGAATACAACTACAGGGGCAATACCTCATTCTATCCTGAATATGCTGGGGTCATAGTATCCCCATTACATCCTGAATATGCCAACGGTTGTACTTTACTATGTCTGTGTTGTGTCTTTAGAAACATGTTATACATCACAAATACTTATGTACTTTTTAACCAACACAGGATATGGTTAAAGCATGCATGCATAATGAAATTAAAAAAAGAAAAGTGGTTGGAAAAAAATCATTGGTTTTGAAAATTGATTGATAAAATAATGGACGACAACTCAGATGTAAACATGTATGTTGATAGCGAGGGTAGCGACAATGAAGTTGATAATTTGGATGATTCTAATGATAATATTGACTTAAATGATGGGCTAGAATTAAATAAAATTGATGAAAGATATGATGCGTAGCTACATGCACTTTTTGATAGTGATTCAGTGAATGAAGCTGACTTTGATGCCTTTCAAGAGAAATGGGTCCAGGTTAATTTTTCACCTTGGCTGCAGCCATGATTTAAATTAAAGTAATATTATTATTACTGACATAGTGATGATGTGGACTTCAAAATTTGGTAAACACTTGTACTGATTAATCACCTTTATCTTACTGAAAGATTTCTAGGATTAATTTGTGACAAATTTTCATGAGAAACTGCATGCTGAAATACATGTTCTATTATGTGAAGTAAACAAATGTTCCCTGTGTTTTGTTGTCCAATTGTAGTAAAATTATTATAACTTTTGAATCAACTGTGCAAGAAACATCAATTTTGGACCAAAATACTAGAAAAAGAATTATCTTAATTTTATTTTTCAGGTAACATTTGGAGAGTTTCATTCATTTTCATAAACAAAAGCTTCAATGAACATCAAGGCAAGTTTTTAAAATTTTTTTTAAGTAGTTTTTCAAAATACAGTTGTGAGCATGTACAATGGTAAATGATAACAAAACATATATCCATGTGTTGCAAATTTTATTACCTTTTCAGAAATACATTTTTTTATATACAGTGTGACCCCGCTTATAACACGGTTGTCAGGATCAATAGAACCCAACCATGTTATGAACCGAACCGTGTTATAAGCAAACATGTATGTTACCAACAAATTTGCAGGGTTCTCAGGGGAGGGGGGGGAAATAAGTGGGTGCAAAATGTGTGCTTTATTGGCACAGTTACTATTTGAAATTAATGTATATTAAATGAGAAAAACACACATGCAGTGATAACAGATTGCATGTATAATATATTATTGTATCCTTAGAACCATGCATTGATGTATACACGTGTATAGTTTATACATACATAGCTAATGTAAAGCATAAATAGAGTATCAACATAGTGTACTAACCCGTGAATCTCATCATATACATTAAATCCACAATACAAGCATTTCCATCAAAAATATTTGCACACATATTTAAAATATTCAGTAATTTTGTCACATATCAGTATGCAACATAATTCAGTGGGAAAAATAAATAGCAACGAATGATGAAACAGTATGTCCGAAGGTTAAATAGTGGTGTCTGTATAAATTTCACACTGCTAAATTTTCTCATCAGTGATTCATAACTTTTTATTATTGTTTTAAAAACTAATTTTCAGCTGCTTTCTTAATATAGCAAAAAACAAGAGAGTGATATTTGTAGGGAATGGACGACATTATTAACTGAGCAACTGACCGCATAAAACAACACTGTCAAGCCACGTGCACATGTTGGCGGCTTGTGTTTGTTTGATGTTTTATAAATTGTTGACAAATAATTTGAACAAGTTTAGCCGGGCAATTGACTTTGATGATGAACAACGTACTTAAATTTATTGATTTATAAAATTAGGTGAGAATCTTTTATCAACCACTGCATTGTTGATTGCTTAGTTCTGAATGCAGCTTATAGAACATATGTTGAATATTGTTTGTGCAATGATTGTATAGGAAATGCATTATAGACAAACATGAAGTAGATTTGATGGCTGCATTGCTCATGAACCAGTAATAAGAACATTAACGCTTATGAGCTGTCAACTTTCAACACAAAACAAAGATCAAAGTTCTCAAAAGACCCAAACAATGGTTCAGATACTCATATTTCCAATGTTTATTTTGGCACAAAACTGTAAATTTGTTAAATTTAAAATTTTTAGCAGCTATGCCATGATCGTTTTATATTATAATCCATACATGATTTCCTTCCCATAATGATATTAAAACTTTCCACATGTTATTTTGTTGCACTTTTAAGAAGAAATGTTTTCTGTGTATGAGAATAATACATGTGATATTTTTGGAGCAACGCCACAAATGTCATATTCAAATTATAAGCAATCTCTTCCAAAATGATTATGAAACGTTACATAATTTACTTTACATACTTATATTTTTTATGAGAAAAATATTGTTAATATGGTAAATTAAATTTCAGGAGCCACACCATGATCATTTTATATAAGAATCCATACATGATTTCCTCCCCAAAATAATAATAAACTTTCTACAAGTTTCTTTTTTGCACTTTTAAGAATTTTTTTTGTGTACAAGAATAATACATGTACATGAATATCATATTTCAGGAGCCACACCACAATTGTCTTATATTCTTATTTATAAGCAATCCTTTTCCAACATAATAAAAGTTTATGCAATTTACTTTACATACTTGATTTTTTTTTGTTTACGAGGAAAATATTGGTAATAAGGTAAATTAAATTTTGGGAGCCATGCCACGACCGCATTATATCCAAATTCATGTTATAAATGAGCACGTTATAGTGGGGTCACACTATACTTTAAAAAAAATAACAAAGTTACAACATTTTTAGTAAACATAGTTAAGGTCACCACAATTTTTGCTGCTGCTACTGCTGCTGCTGTATGATGTTCTGTTTTACAACAATGCATTTAGAATCACTTCTCAGGAATCAGGCACTGCAGTTGAAACTGGTAAACAGGATCAATGGGTTAAGATCAATGGGTACCCAGTCAATTTTTATCTTTGACAATGTTTCTTCATCTGGAGAATTTCACTCCCACTTAGGCCAGTCAAGTCTTCTATACACAATTGGAAGACTCCCAATTAAATCAGGGGAGTTTGCATGTCTGATTAATGGAGCAGCCATGTATAATTCACACCTGGGTATTTTTGGCATCACTTCTGTTCATGTTAATAAGGATGCATACATACACCAGAATTTCTGTTTCAATGCAAATCTTTCTAAAAGCAAACCAGTGGTACCCAGTCTGAGCACCATGTTAGGAAAGGGATCCACATATTCAGAAGTTTGGGAACCACTGCTTTAAACAATCAAAGCATATTAGACTACCATTTTGATAAAAAATATGACTTGATGTGCAAGATACACAGAAAAATGTTCCATATGATGTTCATGCTTTGCAAGAGACAAAAACTATTTGCTAACTTGGAATCTTAATTTTGTTGCTCCATCAGTAGCTATAGCATCACTCTGTAGCCTCAACTTGCTGAGGCCATAACATCATAGCTAAAAGAGGAAGAAATATTCATTGATATAGAAATGAATCAATAATTATACAAAAAAATGAACTAAAATAATGCTCAACTTATCCTATGTATATCCTTTAATCTTCAGCTGTCTTGAATAATTAATAGTCATTTTCATTTTTAAACATCAAAGAGACCCACACAGGACACAGACTCGTTTCAGTCAGTAAACAAATATAAATTTAAAAAAATACAACACCCACTCCCCTTTTACAAATTAAGACAACGTGACTAAAGGACGCAGTTTTATCATTCTGTGTGATTTGTTTTCACTCAGACCATTTCACTTATCTTGTTTAGTTTTTATTTGTTCAACGTTAAGTTTCAGTCAGTCACTGATACCCCATTCACAAGATTGCACATCACCTTGTGTTCGCACCATCAATGGACAAAATTCTGTAAGAAGACGTCTGTAATTCAATAAATAGTTTCGACACATTTTACAGTTAAATATTTAGCCACAGAACAAATTACCTGTTGGTTTGCAATTGTATATCTTTGACAGATTTTAGACCGCCAGCTCGTCTTCTCATGGAGGCTGACATCTTGCTATAACGGGCTAACAAATGTAAAATACTTTTTACTTTGGAACAAGATAAAAGTAATGAGACCCGAAGAATATAACAATATTCATATTGTTATGTAGAAAATATGTTTTTAAGATTTATCTCATCTTTTATACATTTTCTAGCTGAAACCTATTCTACGCGATACACAAGTTGGCCGTGACCTTAATGATTAAGTTTTAATCGAAACCCTTGGGTTTTGTCGCCAAACACGATTTTGTGTTTCACCTTAACCTGTCCGTTCGCTTGTCATGGCTTCCATGTACCGACTCTTACGATGTTTCTCCAGAGACAGTCGTCTAACAAATACGGGACGACATTTATTTCTGCAAACAAGATGTTGTGCAGTGTCTGCGGGTAGTACCGAACACACACTTAAAGTGAGGAAACGAATTGAAGAAACAAGAGAGAGGGCACTTCTCGGTGGTGGCCCAAAGCGAATAGAAAGTCAACATAAAAAGGTTGGTCATAATGAATTTAGACAAAAAGGCAAATTTTATTTAGAATCGGATTTGCATTTGTATAATATGAAATATTAGCTCCTTTGAGTTGTTTTAGCATACGCATTCGATGGCACAGCAAAGGCACGTTACAAGGAAAGTAATTCAAAACTTTCCCAAACCAGCACAGAAGTACCAAAAACAACATTAAAAACATTTTTATCACATAAGTGTATGGAAAGCCCTGAAAAGTTAAAATTGAGCGAAAAAGCAAGCACATATTTATCTAGCGCATTATTAACATGTAATGATGTAGCGGTTTTTTGCACAGCTCGATTACTCAATCAGCAAGTCTAAATTAGATAACTCCAGGCAGTTAACCTTGGGGTTTGTTTTTGCACCAGAGTATAGAAAAGAAGCAACTCCCGTCGAATTACTTCTTGTAAAAATGGTTCAGTTATTCAGTAATACATAATATATTTTAGCAACATTGCTACATGATATGACCATGTATTTTTTTTATATACCTTTAGTATAATTTGTGCAAGTATGTTCCAAGTATGACTATAATTTTTGTTTGCAGATAGAAAAGCTTTTGAAGTTTTATAAATTAAGACTCACATTTTGGCTATCTGATTTTTTAACATTATGTTTTAATGTCAAAAGAATCTGGATGTGAATGATCAGTAATGAGTAAAATGAAACTTGAGCCAAACACAACCACTCAGACTCAGCAGGAGTCAAGCTAGACTTAAATTGTAGGGAGAAGTGACTTCCCCTTTTGTTCAGAACAGGAAGAAGTGGGAGTTAAACAGAGAGAATTGGGAGTTAAACAGGGTAAGTGAGGTGAGACCAAAACAATAAACAATATATATATATATATATATATATATATATATATATATATATATATATATATATATATATATATATATACACACATACACACACACACACACACACACAACACAGACACACACAGAGCTGCATCATCTTACTTTAATGATGTGCTCTATTTTTCAGTATGTTTTTAACAATTTTAAGCAATGCCTTATTTACAAGTTGAAAATTATGTGTTATATGTAAGTTTCAACATATTTTGTATGCATACAAAAAAAATTATATTTATACCCATTCTATTCATACTTGTAATATGTGTGTATAAATTCAAATAAATGCAGTGTGGTTTGGCTGTATGACTTAAAAAAAAAAAACAAGCTATACATTGTACTTAATTTTCACTGATAACAGTAGAAAGATTAGAGTCTTGTAACTGCAAGTTGGTAAAAATGCTTAATAAACTGCCACTTTTTTATTTTATTTTCTACAAGTTTTGTGTAAAAATACAGCCATAATATTTCTAGCATTCTTTGAAACAGCCCCTAATACATGTACATAGGAATAAATGCACAAGTGACTTCAAACCATACTTTTTGTCCTGATTTCATTGTTCCTGATAAAACATTTCTGTAACTATTCACAGACAACACATTGAAGCACTAAACTGGATATGTAACTAAACTGGACCCTTTTTTTCCTCCAACGAAAATCCAAGAATTTGTATTGCACAGTGCGAGTGCATCTATTTTTAGAAGAAAGGCTTTTCTCATGACTACTCTTGCTTCGTTAAAAAAATCAATTAATAGGACTGTATATTTATGGTTGTGTTATTTGTCTACCTACTGGTAATAACGATATGCATTGGTTAAATATTTTTTGCTTCATTACTATATATATTTTTCATATTTTCACCGTTTAATGAAGTGGTATATCATATAAGCAGTTATGTCAGCCATTAAAAGTTCATTTACAGTTTCATACTGATTTTATACAGAGAATACACAAATACAGCTGTTAAAATCTTCATTTATTAAAAGAATAAAGAAATAAATTAGAAAATGCTCTTCACCGATCATATTTTTAAAAGCAAATTACTATTTGCATATTGATTTTTAAATTTCAATACAAAATTTTGCATATTTTCATCATAGCACAACAGGCCCAATTTCATGAAATCTAGCAGTAATATCATGCTCTTGTAAAGGGTTAATGGTCAAATAGCTATTAAAACTTGCATGTGAATATGCAGTAATTTCTTCGTCACTATAAGCTGATTTTTATCAACCCCACGTAAATACATTTGGCCTTGGGTTACAACAGTGCCAAAACTTACTGGCCACAGTCATTTTATAGTCCGAGGGCAAAGTTGTTTTCACTATCCTAACAGAAGAAGACAAAGTTTATGCTTCTTATGTGACATTTTTACCCACTTCTCCTGATAGTATAACCCCTGCTCTGTAGAAAATGGAGATGATTCAGATTCTGAATCAGTTCCCAATGCTGTTTAATATAATGTAGTATGTGCAAGTATATATCAGATGGATTGCATTTCCAAACCATCATCAGTCTTTAGCAAATTGAATAATAATTATGAAATAATGTCGCAGCTGCATCATTTACATCACCACAAGCTCCTAACTTAGTTGCCTAGTATGTATCTGATAAAAGGTTAGTAATTATTTTGGAAATCTGCTTGATTATAAAGTCACACTTATCTCTTATAGCTGGTGATATAATCATAATGTGGTCAAGTACTTAAGAAGGCCTTGTGACCACTTCAGTTAGCATCTACAGAGATAATTCCAGAATGAAGAACTTTTATGGTTTGACATATAATAATGGCATCTAATAGAGAGGCAGAGATTGCTATTATTTTGATCAGCTCATTTATTATATATTGCATGCCATTAATCAATATCACCTGTGAAAGCTCCCTGGATTCAGCAAAGTATTTCTTCATTTAAATTTCCCATAGGCTGCTCCAGTGGTCTAAGTGGTTAGAGTATCTGCCTCAGATGCAGGATGTCATGGGTTTTGAACCCCAACTGAGTCATACCAAAGACTTATAAATTGTACTAGCAGCTGCCTCGTTTGGCATTAAGCATTAAAAGGTTAGTGTTAGGACTAGTCAGCCTGGTGTCAGAATAACTTGACTGGGTGGGACATGATGTTACATATCTGCAGCATCATGCCCCAGTTCTAGACATCACTATAAACTGCCACCTACATTTTCATGATTTAATATCATATAATATTATTTGTCTATACCAGATTGCATGAGCTTATTATTCCAATGTTGTATTTAATGTTGTATGCATACTATAGATTGTTTTTGTTAATTTTTTAGAGTTGTGATTGGACCAATGAGTACCTTTGCTTTTATTTCAGGGGAAGATGACAGCTAGGGAGAGAGTAAAGATGCTAATGGACCCTGGCTCCTTCCTGGAGTATGATATGTTCCTAGAGCATGACTGTAGTGATTTTGGGATGGAGAAGGAGAAGGTATTTTACTAAGAGCTATTTTGTTGGTTTTTATCCTTCAGCAGTGATGGCATGTTTGTGTAATAAATGTAGTCTTGTGTTTGTATCCTTGTGACTATAGTAGGTATGAATAATAATTCTCACTGGCATAACTAGTTTTGCGGTATTTGTACTATGTGCCATAAGGCATATCATATTATGTAATTATGTTGTCCACCTACCATTACCAAACATTGTGGATGGCTTTTACTTGGGGTAAGGAAGAACCTAATGAGTTTGAGAGTCAAAAGGGCAGAGGTCAAGTTTACTTTGATGGCTGTAAACTGGTTTCAGCACAACAATGTTCTCCATTTTTTCAATTAACAAACTTTGTGGATAACTGGTCAAGTATAAAAAAGAACCATATCAATTTTAGGAGTCCAAAGGTCAAATATCATTTTCCTTTTAACTAGAAGAAGAAAAATGGTTTCCACCCATTGACTTGAGATTTTCAACACTTACAGTTGCAAAACTTTGTATATTGCTTGCATTTGGGTAAGATAGAATTTGTTGAAGTTAGTACCTAAAAGTCAAAGAAGGAAAATGGTTTCCACTCAGTAAAGTTGGTTCTCTGTCACAGTCCTGGTCCAAAGTTAAACATAAAATGTCTTGCACTTGCATTAAGGAAGAAAGTTTTGACTCTAAAATAAAAATTACCTCTTGCACTATAACATTAATTTTAGATTGTAAACTATGACCAAACTTGGCTTGCACTTTGGGTCAGGAAGCGTAAATATTGGGGGGGATGTCTAAGGTCAAGGCATTTGTGACTGCAAGGAGAAAAATGGTTTCTGCACCAAATTTTCAGTTATTGACCTTATACCAGCAGAGAAGTGTGAGGATGTCTTATGAGTTGGTGAAGAAAGCAGCTTAGTGATTTGAGATCAGAGGTCAAAGTCACTGACTGAAAAGACAAAAGCTTGCACTTATGTATAGAAGAGACATACTGAAATGGAACAAATTTGAGATGGCTTGCACTTAAGGTAAATTTTTATTAAAAAAATGAAAAGTTATAGATTCTGTTTTCTGCAGATTAAGTTTTGTTCAACACAGCGAACCTTGACCAAGGTCAAAGTCATTGATACCACTTGTTCATTAACCCAACCATAATGCTTTTGGCATAATCATTAACTTCTTTATCACCTGAATGTCTTACACTCACCTGGATAAGAATTATATTTTTATGGTATTTTAAAAAAAATTTTTTTTTTTAGAAAAATCAATAAAAATGTGTTTTTGTCATTTTTATTATCTATTCTTTAATCCCACTCATCATATAAATTTTGAGAATATTCTTGATAAGATGACTGATGCATAAGAATAGTGTAGTACTTGTCTGTCATAGAGCTACTTGTACTTTCCCTATTTTCTATTTATAAAAACTATGACACATTTTCAAGAAAAATGGATAGGTTTCTTCAGTTTGAAATTTGCCTTGACGATTCATTATATCAATAGTATATTTAGATACCAGACCAGTCTATACTTTGAAAGAAAATGCAAAAGAGGCTATATTGATGTGAGTCATAGATGCTATGTAAGAAATATGTTAGAGTAGATTTATCTTTTTAAACTTCAAAACATGTTATATTAGAAAAAGGAGTAATCAATAGTGCTTTACAAATTTGAAAGAGGAATATGAGTGTGATATAATACAGCACTCAGATTGAGCACATCATCATGATTAGTTTACTTGATGATCATTCAGCAGAAATCTTGATATGTAGACTAGTTAGACTAATAATTTGTCAGTATGGTTAGTGTTTGTATTCTGATACTAATACACATAGGTTTTTCTTGTTTGTGAAAAGAATTTGGATCAACATCAGATTCAGGATATTAGCAATAGTAAATGCACATTTTTCATACAGTAATTCTGTAATTAAGGCTTGTAATATGTAGATTACACTTTTGTGCACAGGTTATGCTTTTTTGCGACATAAATTAACAAATAATTAGTCTACATATTGTGAAGAGAATATTACTTTGGTGTTCCTTTCACATGTAATTTATGACAATAGTGTAATAGTATTGTATATTGTGTGTTCAAGCTGATTACAGTAAGTGGCATGGTGTATCATTTCTTGTGGTTGGTATTTTTGGTAAACACCAGAGTCAACCATACCCTACTGGTACCTATAAAGAGAACTGAAGGGCAAATGTATAGTGTTATCTTTATGATACTTTTGTTTATGGATTGCCATGAAACTTTGGAAATATTATGTTTGTCACTCTAAGATGTACATATGATCAATCTCTTTGCTGCTGCTGCAGTTAGAGTTATTGCCCTTTCTGTGTTATTGCTAACTGCAATGTATGACACAATCTCATTAGTGAAATAAATCCTGCAATTTTGATGAACTGCCATCAGACTTTTTGTATATATCTACAAATCACTTTGCTTCTGCAAATTTTGTGGGAATTATTGCCCTTTTTGTCTTTTTGCTGTGTATGAAATAATCTCTTAAGTGCATCTAGTTGCAATTTGTCTTGCAATCTTTTATGGATAACTTGTAAACATAGTACTAATATTACAGTAGTCGTTAAAAAATGCATATTTTGTAAAATCACAGTGCTTCTATGATTATTGTAGGAATTATTGCCCTTTTTGAATTAAGCCAGATATGACAGAATTTTGTAAATGCAACAACTTGTCAGTTTTTTTATTCATGTGAAACTTAGTTCATATTATGGTTGTCATCTGATTATATACATTTTAATAAATCATTGTACTCACAATTTTTAGAAATGTTGTGGATATATTTTTGGTTTATGGATATATTTTCATTCTGGGGATGCTGTGGGATGTAGCAGAGGTGGAATTATATTACAAGAATAAATTGTTTACCATTCCTCTTTTTGTCTTCAGCTTGCAATTTAAATTATAATTTAGTTAATATTAACAGTTTTTTATCATTAATCAGAGTAACTTGTGTCAACTGATGAAATTAATATTTTGAGCGATAAAACAACCAATTAAAAATTTAGTTGATTTATTTTTAACTAGATAAAATTATAACAATATAAATGAAGAAAAGATAAACAGAATTTAAAAATGAAGACTTATATACATTTTTTTACATCATACTGTTTTCAGTCATTCTTATAGCCTTTGTTTATTTTTTCTATTAGAAGACTGTCTTTTTGATAATGTCAATCATATGCATCTTTCATTTTCAGTATCCAGGAGATAGCGTTGTGACTGGAAGAGGTACAATAAATGGTAGACTCTGCTTTGTATTCAGTCAGGTAAGTTATGAAGGGAGTATTACACAGTGTAGACTGCTTTGTGTAATACAGGTGTAAGGCTATCTTTGTGTTCAGACAGGTAAGTTATGAATGGAATATTATAATTTGTAGGACTGCTTTTTGTTCAGACAAGAAAGTTATGAATGGGATATTATGCAGGTGTAGACTACTTTGTGTTTGGTCAGGTAAGTTATGAAGTGAATATTTCACAAGTGTTGACTGTGCTTTGTGTACAATCAGGTAAGTTCTGAATGAGATATTAAACAAGTGTAGCCAGCTTTTGTACTTAGCAGGTTGTGAAAAGAAGATTATTTAAGTGTTCTGTTCACATGTAATTTATGAAAAAGGTGTGATATTACTATATGTTGCATCTTTGTACTGATTGCAGTAAGTAGTATAGTGTATCTTTTGATGATTTTCCATTAAGGATTAATTGTCACGATTGTATTTAATAGTGTTGTTCAATGGACTTTGTCAGACAGTACTTGTCATTGTATTGAATAGTGTTGTTCAATGGACATTGTCAGACAGTACTTAAGATTATATTTAGTAGTGTTGTTCAGTTACCATTGTCTTACAGTACTTGAGATTGTATTTAATAGTGCTATTTAATGTACATTGTCCAACAGTACTTGAGATTGTATTTAATAGTGTTGTTCAAAGGACATTATCAGATAGTAATTGAGATAGTATTTAATAGTGCTGTTCAATGGACATTGTCCAATAGTACTTAAGATAGTATTTAATAGTGTTGTTCAATGGACATTATCAGATATTACTTGAGATTGTATTTAATAGTGTTGTTCAATGGACATTATCAGATATTACTTGAGATTGTATTTAATAGTGTTGTTCAATGGACATTATCAGATATTACTTGAGATTGTATTTAATAGTGTTGTTCAATGGACATTATCAGATATTACTTGAGATTGTATTTAATAGTGTTGTTCAATGGACATTATCAGATATTACTTGAGATTGTATTTAATAGTGTTGTTCAATGGACATTATCAGATATTACTTGAGATTGTATTTAATAGTGTTGTTCAATGGACATTATCAGATAGTACATTGTCACACTTTGTTTGATAATCCCTGCCATGATAATAGAATAATAACATAATGATGGTAGTCGTTGAATATGATTTAAATACACATCTGAAGACAGTATCCTGTTTTGTGAAGTGTGTTGATCAATTCATTTGCAGATAAGGTGTGTGTGTGTGTGTGTGTGTGTGTGTGTGTGTGTGTGTGTGTGTGTGTGATTAATGAGTAATTCAAGCAAATGTGTAAAATATAAGAGCAAAGATAAAATCAAAGCTACTTTGGGCTAGTACATTACTGTAAAAAGATGTGCATGTTTAAGGGAAAAAATTAACATCACATTTTCTCATGGTTCATACAAGAAAATACAATGTATCTACAATATGTGAATGCTCTTTTCAGGATTTCACTGTATTTGGTGGAAGTTTGTCAGGTGCTCATGCTAAGAAGATCTGCAAGGTAAATTCAGATACATGTTTGTAACTTCATAAAAAATTTATTTGGTTCACTTGCTGAGCTATTTTATAATGGTTTTGAATTAGAATTTTTGGGAAAGTAGTTTTGTGAGACCTGAACTAGAACAAAGTTTCTCAAAGTCCTCTGTTTCTAATATAGAGTTCTTTTTAATACTATTTATTCTTACTGTTCATATTAATTAATTGTTACTTTAAAAACTCGCCCCTGTAATCCACACACTTTTTATTTGACTAAATTAGTCTATTTGACTAAATTAATGGGATATTTTGTACTACACCCACTCCACTGCCAACATCAGCTCATGCATATATGTGTACAGGCACACATCATCACAACCTTTTTGTTCAATGGTCCTAAGCATTTTTATATCTAGATCGGATTTTGTGTGTCACACATCATCACAACCTTTTTGTTCAATGGTCCTAGGCATTTTTATATCTAGATGGGATTTTGTGTGTTACACATCATCACAACCTTTTTGTTCAATGGTCCTAGGAATTTTTATATCTAGATGGGACTTTGTGTGTCACAACCTGTTTGTTCAATGGTCCTAGGAATTTTTATATCTAGATGGGATTTTGTGTGTCACATATCATCACAACCTTTTTGTTAAATGGTCCTAGGCATTTTATATCTAGATGGGATTTTGTGTGACCTACAGACCCTGGAAACATTTAACTTGGTAGGGGGATGATCTTGATAAGTACTATACCTTCACGAAAGTAGGTCAATGATCCATATTTTATTTTACATTGAATTCAGATTTTAAGTTTATTTCTCAAGCTCTGTTAATGTTGAAATCATCAAAACTATATGTATTGTTATTAGTACAATACCTTTATATGATGGAGGAAGGCAACTATGGCCTTAATTTCACATTGTACAGGTTTAAGTTTTTTCATTAGATACTGACCAGATTTTTACATAGTATGATAGAATGATGACATTTGGTAAGGGGATACATCTTGATATACATCACAAAAGGGGGCCATGAGTGGCCGAGAGGTCTAAAGTGCTCACTGTTACAGATCACTACCATCTCACCTCTGTTTGCATGTGTTTGAGTCTCAGGCTTGGCCAGCGTAGGTGCATGGAAAAGTTTGCCAGGAGCTTCTCATGGGTGAGTGGTTCTTTCTGGGTTTTTTCCTGGTTCTTCCTACACCGTTAATACTGGCGCTGAAAATGGCATTAAAGCCTACAACAACAACATCACAAAAGTATTCCACTGTGACATATATTTTAATGGGGCCCTGAGTAGCCGAGTGGTCTAAAGCGCTGTCCGTTACGGATCACTGCCATCTCACCTCTGTGTGTGTTCGAGTCTAGGATTCGGCTAATGTAGATATGTGAGGAAGCTTGCCAGTAGCTTCTCGTGGGTCGGTGGTTCTTTCCGGTGATTTCCCGGTTTCTTCCTCCACCATTAATACTGGCCGCCATGAATAGCCTATCGTGTGCTGAAAAATGGCGTTAAGCCCAACAACAAACAAACAAACATATATTTTATACTTAACTGAATTTGGTTCCATTATTAAGCTCACCTCTAGCAGTAAACTGTTGTACTTCCCCATCACTGACATCCACACAGATTATAGCATGCACATGTACACATGAACTGAATGTCAACATCCTTTCTCCCTATGTCCTAGAGAACAGATTTGAATGAGTTTAATAGCACTAACCCCAGTTTAGGGAAGTGAACAAGCTTAATTGGCAGAAATATGTACATGAGTTGTACTGAGGTCACTGTCCACCTGTATTGTATAAATGTGCGATATTATTATAATCTTAAACAAAACACATTTGTTATGTATGCACAGCATAAAAATGCATAATAAAGATCCACTTTTGTAAATGAAAAAATGAAAAAAATTATTTGGCAATCTCCGTAAACAATCAGCAGTTTCCAAATGACACACGGATATGATGTACCTTTATCCCTTCTATTCAACCTAGCTGTTCAAGTGTTTAATTTCCCAACGTAAATGTCTTTTTGATATATCTTACAATCATGCTTTTGTACAGCAGATATGATGCACTTAGTTGAATATGGCTGTAACCAAAAGAGTGGTGATGGGGAAAAGAATTCTTTCTTTTTATGTAACCTGCTAAGCCACTTTGTTCAAACTTTGCTAAAAGTTCATTTCTTGAGTGTTGCTGATGTTCAGTCTTGAAACCTGATCATTGAATGCATATCTGTTACTACAATGTCCTTACAACCAATAACAAAGTAATGGTTTCCTACATTTTATGCCTTAACTAATATGCCATAAGTATTTGTGTTTGTGATCATATTAATTCAAGCTTGTTAGACTTATATACATGTGATTCTTCTCAGCTGGGCTTTTTTGATCAAGGGAAGTTTGAAGCTGGAATAATGTTATTCAGTGGTAAGCTTCCAATGACTGACTATGCATTGTATATAATGATATATTACCCTCAGCAGGTTAACTGTATATTGTAAATGTGAATAAGTTTAGGAATTAGATGCGGACTTCATTCTGCATACATTTCATGCAAGTCCTCACCAGTTAATCAAGGTAATTATTGATGCGTGAACTATGCTGGTTGTCACTTAAAGAATACTCAAAACCCATTATTATTAGGCTTCTGACACTGATAACAGTTTTTCAAGCAGATTAATGATTTTAGAAAATTTATACAAATTAAAATCTACTTTTACATGATTGGAAAACTGGTTAATGGTTTTTTTTTTTATTCTTCCTCAGTATTTGTGAACTGTTCCTAAGGCCATGTGGTTAGAATGTTTGCCCCAGATGCAGGAGTTCACGGGTTCAAACCTTGGGCCAAGTCATACCAAAGACTTACAAAAATGGACTTAACAGCTGCCTTGCTAGGCGTTCAGCATTAAGAGTTTAGTGTTAGGAATGGTCTACCTGGTGGCAGGACAGTGTGACTGGGTGGGTCTTGCTTCTTGCATGATGCCCCAGTGCGAGACATCACTATAAACTGCCACACAACAGATGTCATGGTGATATGACTGAAAATTTTTTAAAGCAACCTAAAACAGCCAAATTGCACATACACACACTGTACAGTGCGACCCTGCTATGATGCGTTATGAACTGAACAGTATTTTAAGCAACAGTGTATGTTAATAACAAATTTGCATGGTTATCGGGAGAAGTAATAAAATCGGGTGAAAAATACGTGTGCTTCATTGGCTTAGTTACCATTTTAAATCAATGTATATTAAAGAAGAAAAACACATGCCATGATAACAGATTGCATATATAATATATTACTTTATTCAGAGAACCACACATTGGTGCATACAGGTGTATAGTTTCTGTATATATATATATATATATATATATATATATATATATATATATATATATATATATATATATATATATATATATATATATATATATATGTGTGATATTTCGGGGCAACGCCACAAATGTCTTGTATTCAAATTTATAAGCAATATATTTTCCAAAATGATAAAATGTTACTTAATTTACTTTTCGTACTTAATTTTTTGTTTACGACTGAAATACCAGTAATAAGGTAAATGAAATTTCAGGAGCCATGCCACGATCATTTCATTTTAGAATCCATACATAATTTCCTTCCCAAAATGATAATAAACTTTCTGCATGTTAGTTTTTGCACCTTTAAGAAGAAATGTTTTCTGTGTACAAGAATAATACATGTACATGTATATGATATTTCAGGAGCCATGCCACAAAAGTCTTGTATTCAAATTTATAAGCAACATTATTTAATTTACTTTTCATACTTAATTTTTAAAAAAAGAAAAATACCAGTAATAAGTTAAATGAAATTTCGGGAGCCATACCACAATAGTTTTATATTAGAATCCATATGTGATTTCCTTCCCAAAATGATAATAAACTTTCTGCACATTATTTTTTGCACTTTTAAGAAAAAATGTTTTCCATATATGAGAATAAATACATGTACATGTATATATTTTGGGAGCCACGCCACAAACACCTATCTTCAAATTTATAAGCAATCTTTTTCAAAATGATTGCAAAATGTTATGTAATTTACTTTTTGTACTTAATTTTTTTAATGAGAAAAATACCAGTAACAAGGTAAATGAAATTTCGAAAGCCATGCCACTCTACGCCACACCACAGTCGATTTATATTAGAATCCATATGTGATTTCCTCCCCAAAATAATAAACTTGATACATGTTAGTTTTTGCGCCTTTAAAAAGAAATGTTTTCTGTGTATGAGAATAATACATGTACATGTACATGATATTTCAGGAGCCATGCCTCATATGTCTTATATTCAAATTTAAAAGCAATCTCTTTTCCAACATGATAATAAAACTTTACATATTTTAATTTCTGTACTTAAAATTCTTTTTTGTTTACGAGAAAAATACGGTAATAAGGTGAATGAAATTTTAGGAGCCATGCCACGACTGCATTATATCCAAATTTGTGTTTTAACGGAGAGCGTTATAGTGGGGTCACACTGTATTTATGACTTGTTGATATAGGTAATGAGGTATATATTTTTCCATTAGGTAATAATCTAGAGGCACATGTTGAGTCTGACAGGCATTTTCAAATTGGCTGGATACCAGAAGTCTTGGACTCGAGGCTCAAGGAATTTTCACCACTTATTTTAATTGCTGTTCCATCAGAATATGTGCTTAACATGAATTCCCAAAATGCCAAACTAACAACTCTTCTACAATGCTACAGATTCTGACAAATAGAGCCTTTCCCATTTTCATTAGAATCTTTGGACTTCATCAGTACTTCCTTCTCGTGTCTATTTTACTACACAGAGCATCACATTGTCTGGCCAAATGTTCTAATGCACCACTTATATTCTTCTGGAGCAATGAAAAATATTTAGAAATAATATTTATATTTTTTACTCAAAAGAACTTAATATGCAGCAAAAAAACTATGTTCATTCTGTACATGTGTTTAATCCTCTGCACAACTAGACTCACCTATTGCCCCAAAAAGGTGTCATTTCTCGGAATCTGTGTTTACTTTTCATTCTCCATTTTAAGATGATTACAAAACTGGCTTACAAGTGCACTATTCAGCAAAATTTTTCCTGTTTAAATAATGTATTTGTCTCTCCTCTGTAGATAATGGACCAGGCCATGCTGGTAGGAGCACCTGTGATTGGCATAAATGACTCAGGTGGTGCCAGAATTCAAGAAGGAGTGGAGTCACTTGCTGGTTATGCATACATCTTCCAGGTGAATATTTTACTATGAAAAGCATTTGCTTAGTAAGTACAAGACTTGCAGAGAGAGAGAGAATAACAGCAATATACTCTGATTCACTATGGTTCATAAGTCTATGTATGCAGAGAGAAACATTTCATACAGCTTAGTTTTCCACTGGGAAACAGGACTTGAAATTCTGGTTGCTCATCAGTAGAATCTATAGTCCGAGTATATCAGTCCATTTGCTTGTACCCCCCTACCGATTTCAATAATGGAAATCTTTAAAGTGATAAAAAGTTAAAGAAACATACTCAGTTCATTCATTGATTTAAATTTTCTAACCTGACCCTGAGTAGCATGACCCTAACACTGTCATTGTCTGTGCATTTCTTGCTTGATGGAAGTTTTCAATATAATAGACGGACATGTTCGAGATCCATTTCCAGTTCCTGGACAAGTTTATTTTCAGTAAAGGGGTGTATGCACAACTATAGATGTACATATGTTGTATGTGTCCGATATTTACAATGTCGAATCAAGCAAAGGAAAAGAATGACAACAACAAATTTGCCTTTCATGTGGATTTGACAAACAGTTTAATTAATATGTTCATGTGTACGAAGTGATATAATTCCAAACTCAGCATTAAGGTAATTTATGGAATTATTCTGCAGTTACTGAATGCTGTCAGATGGAAATAAACTAGCCCATAGTGTACGGAATATTTTGCACTATGTTAATATGGGAAGTCCGTTAAGCATGAAAGGTGCAAGGGGATGCCAGTGTTCGTGATATTCTGGCCACAGTCAGGTTATAAATTATAAAACAATTATTCAATTGACTTTGTTCTGTGCACTTTTTATCACATTAAACATTTTTGTTATTGAAATTAGTAGTGGGATACAAACAAACGGGAATGTAGAGTTGGACTATAGCAGGGGAACTTTTCATCAAGAGAATACAATATATCTTGATCAAGAGATGTTAACAGCTATTTTCAAAGTAAACCAAAGGATCTGAAACTCCCAAATAGATACTTATGGAATTCAAAATCCAGATGAAAATCAAGAAGCTAAGAGGTCAGTAAATGCTTGCTGAAGTGAAGAAAATATATCACTTAGTAGTTTTTGCAGAAATGAAACAGTACTTTTGTCATTGAAGTTTATTTAAGGCACAGTCTTATGGCCAGTATAAATTAATTTATAAATTGTAATCATTCCTGAAAGCTGGAGCTATAATAACACAACATATCAGTGAATTCATATTATGATACACAGTATAATTTTTGGCTAACCTTTATCCAGTAAAAATATTTAAAAGCTACAAATCTTAATCAGCTGATATTGGACAACAAAACACTTAACTTTTAACTCAGCCAAACGAGGCTTGATAGTTTGAGCTCCATTATATCTCATTTAGTTTCTTGGTAGAATGCAAATTCCATTTGGAAATTTGACTTTATCCATATCCCACCCAAGTCATCAATGTTTTTATCAATTATGCTTAGTTGCACTTAAAAAGCATAATAATATTTCTGTTGGGCACGCAAGCAGTCAGTAGTGCTTGTTTATGTTTTTAACTTTGGTCTTGTTCAGCCAAACAGGACTAGAAGAGCAAGTTTTATTGTTTGTAGTGGAAAATTCTTATTAATGAAAATTTCTTGTTGATTCAAAAACATGTCAGAAGGTCATTGCACTTGTATGCCAAATTGTCCCTATTTACATATACTTTATCAAGCAATGACATTGAGGATTATCACAGGTTTATTTATCATGCACAAGTGACACCTGTGCATTCATAATGAAAGTTCTCCATATTATGATAGAAATTCTATCTTAAAAAAGGGCCCCACAGGTAGATTTTCCAAATGGTGCAGATCTGTTTAGTTTTTTATGGGGTAAGGGTAGGGTAGGAGGTTAAAGGGGTTGTAATGGGGTTTTGTAGGACAAAATGCCTAAGGATACTAAATTTTAAATATAAGATTTACTGTTGAGTGAATAAACGGAAGTTTTAATGCAGTATTCAACTCTCTCAGGGCTTCTCAGACATGTTCTGCTGAATTGTTTGTACTTTAGATTTTTACTGAAAAAAAATAAAACCCAAGGCACCGTAATTTTATTAAAATTAAATTGCTTGAGAAAAAGTTCAGAATTTCTGATCATATTTTTTTTTAGTTTTCAATTGTGGGTATATGTTTCCTTTCTGATACTTACTGCTAGTGTAAGAGCCTTTCTGAAATAGATGTATATGTTCCAAAATTTTATTGGCAGCAATTATCTTGTTTGACATCTATGTTGAGATGAAGAAAGCACATTTTTGTCTTCAAATTACAATGACAAATTTTTTGTGTTAATGATTTAATGGATGCTGGCATCATATTAAAGAATTAGAGTTTTGGATTGTTCAATTATAATTTTCATCCAAAAATATAGTGTCTAAATTACAACTTTTTTCACCCTGGATCCAAAATGGGGTCTAGATCACTCCATTGACCCTGTGCCTACTTAGTCTTAGTTTGGTGGGTTTTATTTCCAACTTTCACCCATGCAATCAAGTGAGGCATCTGCTTATACCATTTTTATAGGAATTTGTTATGACTCAGCCAGGGTTCAAACCCATGACCTCCTGCATCCAAGGCAGACAAAACAGGCAAAGAAAATATAAACAGTAATGGCTATGAAAATCCATATTTAGACTATTTTTAAAATAGTTTTTAGAAAAAAGTGCAAGTTATACCAACCACTTAAATTAGTTTCATCCGTACTGTGCAATTCCAGTGATAACAGCATAGAGACAAGCATTGATAGCATACTGTATACAAACTCCCATTCATTCAAGTTTATTTTCATGATGTTCCAGCTGTATAAAACATGTTTTTAAAACAAATTTTAAATTCAAATTTTAAAGTATTTAATTATTTATGAATTCAAATAATATTGTTTGGATGTCTTGTTTTTCAGAGGAATGTGAATGCTTCTGGAGTAATTCCACAGATATCTCTTATCATGGGACCCTGTGCTGGTAAATAGACTATTTTTACATCATTGTTTGTCATGCCATGCCATTCCTCATACATCATTATATTTGTCTTTTTTTCCACACAATAAACTTAGTTCTAGATCAAACAAACTTGATCTGGGCTTAACTTTGCTGATGGCTTGGGTTAAGAAAAAAAATTTGATTTTGAGGATGAAACAATCAAAGAACAGTTAAAGAAGAAAGATGGTTCCACACAACTTTGAATCATGTACCCAGATGAAACTTTGTACCAAAGAATGTTAAGATGTTATGTTAAAGTTTTATTAAAATTATACCTCAACACCATTTGTTTCATTCCTGAGATTTTGGTACAGTATTGCTGACTCAATCTGGATTTTATCATTTGTTGTTATCTTTAGGAATGCTGTAGGTACTTATGATGTACTCAGAATCAATTGAAGTCGAGTTCAAACAGTGTTAAATTTTTTTTTTCTGCCATTGATGGCAACTTTAGTAATGATATCTTCATGTAACCATGGTCAGGATTTTCCTGGCATTCCTGGGTATTCCTGGCATAATTCTACATCATTGCAGGGGATAAAGATTCCAAATATTTTACATTAATTCTTTTACTAAGGGTATTGCTATTTGCAGGTTAAACCTAGGATAAAAGTTCCTTTTTTTATTGGAACATTTCATATTTAAGGCATTGTTATTTTTATTCAGCTTGGTGAGACTCTTATTTGTCTTAGAAACCTGCTATGCAAAAATTGATTGTGACCCATCTTTCATGCAGGCTAACCATATTTGTTATATTTATATTGGGGGTGGGTGGAGGGGGTAGATATTGTGGTAGGTCATGTGTATCAGTGTGTACCTCTAGTCACTGGTCACTGTTTCCTTTCTTAACAGAGTGATTATATTTGGTTGGCTCTTATAGAATGATAAATAGATAACAAGAAAGAATTTAGTGTCTGGATGCAGCACCTTGGAGGAAAGGCAGGTCAAAGGTCACATTATCATATGTAATAGGGACTCTTTCTTATAACTTGAACCTAATTACACTTATTGAGGGATGGTGATCATCATATTTGGTAGTGGGTAGATGAAGAAAGAGGTTTTGAATCCTGAATGCAATTGGGGGACTTGTAATGGGGAATTAGAGTGGCAGGGTGCAGGCAAAACTTAAAAAGTGGAGTGATTTGATGGCTTCCATCTGTTAGATTTTATTTCTTTAGGTGTAATTCCAGCTATTGGTATGGTACATTTTTTGAACATTTTGTATGGTACATTTTTTAAACATTTTGTATGGTACATTTTTGAACATTTTCTATCGAACGTTTTTTGAACATTTTGTATCGTACATTTTTGAGCTTGTTATTAAGGGTCATCCTCAGAAAGTTCTGAACCTATCCAGAATAAAGTAGGTCGCAGTGATCTACTTTGTTGCATTGATGTATATATTAAAATATCCCAGAATTATATATTATCCTGTTGTTAAGAGGTCATTTCAAGCCATTTGCTCAAGATTCATGCAGCACATCTTTTTATGTTAATAGGTAGACAATGATTCCTGTTTAAAGATTGGCAATATTTCTTCCTTTAGTACTAAAACTAATAGAAAAATTGTTGATATTAATAACCATAATGATGTCATCAACAATGTTATGGAATGCACTTACATGAGATAGGTATTTTGTACATTGCTATGTGTGTACAATCATGTTTTGGAACTTAAAACACCAGTGTTGCATAGCTCTGTCCATCCTCAAACATAAATTTTATCCTGACTTGCGGACTATTCTGACAGTCTACTATGAGCATTGTTCATACAGTGTAGCAAACACTTCTCAATTTCCATCATCACTTGAAGATTTTTTTACAAAAATTAAGAGCAACATTATTTGCAACTCATTTACAAACTAAATCATTGATTGAAGTTAAAGTCTCCAGGAAACATGTATGGCTGTTTCACACGGATTAACCTAGAACTAGGTACCACTATTGTAGTGCAGTTATAAGCCCAAATGTCATCATAAACACTCATTTTTCAGCTTTTTTTATCCTTATTATTTCTAAGGGGTAAGTCAATTATAGATCAAAGCTAATCAACAACTATTTCTTTATTATTTTGTTTTTTATCTGTCTCATTTAATCTTATAAATGTAAACCTACCTTTTTACACTCTTTATTTAGGTAAGGAAATTCCCAATGGATATTTTGGTGTGTGAAGGGTACATAAGCATTTGCAATATGCCATTTTTACATTTGACCTTCATTTTTGTTCAGAAGTTTGAGAAAAAGAATCCTTCATTATATTTCATTGTAGGATAAAATTTTGTGTCAGACATGAAAGCCCCATGTTGGATGCAGAATTTTGACCTTGGGTGTAATTATCCTATCCAACAGTGGTGCATATGAAAATCTACTAATTCTGTACATGTATATAGGAATGAAAGAATAATAGAATTCAATATATGCATCACTGTTGGATTGGGTAATCCCACTCAAAAGGTCAGAATTTGTAGACATAAACCAGACTTTGCCTGAGGGTGGGTTTGGTTGATAGGGATTGTTGCAGCACAGCCTTTTGTACTAGAAAATAGTTTTTTTGGAAATAGAATACATGTTTAATATGCTGATGATAAACTGTTATAATTTATCCTTTCAGTACAGAAACGACAAGTAACTTTGTAGATTTTGGTGATGTAATTTTTTGTTTTACAAGATCCTGTGACATTACACTATCAAACTTAACTCATTTTTTATGACATTTTATTTTTTCTTCCAAGGTGGTGCTGTGTATTCTCCTGCCCTGACAGATTTCATTTTCATGGTGAAGGTGAGTTTTGTTTGAATATTGTAAATTAAATATGTTGACAAGGATGGTATATGTGAGAATTTAGTGTGGAAATAAACTACATAAAATTATTTTAAACTTGTATCTCTCAAGTATCAATCAGTCACTCATTGACATGCTTGAATGACTTCAGCAGTCCCAGCAGAACATCTTCATTTGCCTGCACTTGCAAACTTAAGCTTGTGTTAAATCCCTACACTGATTATTATATATTCCCACCCTTCAACTTGTAGCAAACCCTACTCCTATCTTGACCCAAGGATTGTAATCCAAATCATTTATATCTGTCTAGTGTTGGAACTTACAGCATAACTGCAGTGTTTTTATACTTGCTCTTGGCTCATGTCTCGCGGAGACATCAGGGAAGAACCACAAATGCTATATTTTAGAGGTGGTTATCACATTGGGAAACCTGTGTACAAAGTTGGGTAAATTCCACCTAGTGATTAGGAAAAGATAAAATTATGGACAGATGTTTAGACAGATAGAGGAGGTTATTGCATTCTTTAAAGAATGGGGATAAATTCAAAACAGCACTGACTACACTGTCAAAAACTTTGAATCTAGAGTACATAAAGTTGTAAAGTTTCTCTCTCTCTCTCTCTCTCTCTCTCTCTCTCTCTGTATATATATAAAGAATACAAATCATATGGCGAATAACAACCCTCTCAAGCGTACTGGATCCACCAAGGGATCACGTGTGTCAGGGATTAATTAAAATATATGCAATAAACTGACGACAAACAGTACGAAACTAGTAACTAACTAGCCTAAGCGCTTTCGACTCTTAATGAGTCTTTTTCAAAGGCAAATACAACACATAGTTACGACAAACAAATAAACACAAAAACGTTGTGTTTGTAAACCTCTACATTTCTGTCTTCACATGTGCTAAAACTATAAATACAACCAGCTTGTATAGACTAGTTGCGGAAACTGAAAACGTTGTATAATTCCCTAAAAGTCTACAAGCCAAAGCGACATCTATTTTCACCTTGTGTACATATGTAACGCAGACCATATCCCGTATATTTGATTCTATACCGGTCACTCTTACAGTAAAAACTGAAGGACAATAAGAAGACCCAGAAAATGTCAAACTCCACCAGTGCACAGTTTTCATTTTCCAGTCTTCTTGGTCTAGACCGCCTGGTTTCAATGTTCCAAGGCGGCGTATCCAGTATGATTCCTTTTCCCTCCCGGTTTCGGAACTCCAGCTGCGGCCGTCAGCAATAGCGACAAGTATCATATCACTGAAAGTGTGGCCAGGGGAGGAGAAGTGTTCTGCGACCGGGCCTCCGTACAGCCCTTTTGTCATCCAATCAGATCCATGAAGGTTTATCCTTTTGTGTAGCCCCTCAGTTTCCCCCACGCACTGAAGGCCACAGATCTTACATGTGATGAGATAAATCACATTCTCTGTTTTGCACGTTTTGTTTGGACCATGTATGTTTAGTTTTTCTATAATCTCAGGTAACGGGCACCCCACAGAAAGGATATCAGAATATTTAGATCATTTTATGAGACCACATGTCCACAAATTACCATCATATCTTCAAGACACGACAGATTATCTCATAAAAAGCAAAGCTAGTGAACCATTACTGCCAGATACATTACTTGCTTCCTTAGACGTCACATCTTTGTACACCAACATACCGCACAACGAAGGGTTACAGGCATGTAGCGAAGCATGGGAAACAAGAACTGTAAACAATCCACCCACACACTTCTTAATCCAACTCCTGGAGCTTGTCCTAAAACTCAACAACTTTGAATTTAATGAAGAAAACTACCTACAAATCAATGGAACTGCAATGGGTACTAAAATGGCCCCTTCGTATGCTAACATTTTCATGGGAAAACTTGAGGGAAAGCTCTTAGCATCGGTTGAGCGTACACCATACCAGTGGGTACGCTTTATCGATGATATAGAAATGAAGTGACAGTATGGAAGAGAAAGTCTGGATGACTTCATATCAAAGGCAAACAACTTCCATCCTTCAATAAAATTCACGGCAGAAATTTCCAACTCAAACCATGTTTTCCTGGACACAACAACCAGACTGGTGGAAAACAAATTACACACAGACATCTACTCAAAACCAACCTACAAACACCAGTATCTTCTCCCAACCAGCTGTCATCCAAAACACTGCATTAAGAACATTCCATATAGCCAGGCACTGAGGATACGCAGAATTTGCTCCGACGATGAAAGATTCCTAGAAAGGTCTGAAGAGCTGGCTAAACATTTAATTTACCGAGGCTACGACAAAGACCTGATTGCGGAGGCAATCCAAAGGGCCAAACAAACAAACAGTGATGACCTTCTCAGATATGGACAGAAAGAAAAGGTTGATAGGATACCATTTATTCTGACCTATCACCCAGACAATCCTAAAGTAGGTAAAATCATTGCAAACCACTGGCCAACCGTGCAATCGTCAGACATACTAAACCTAATACTTCCGAACAAACCTGTAGTAGCTTACCGGAGACCAAAAAACCTAAAGGACATCCTAGTCAGGGCCAAGCTAACGCCAATCACTAGTCAAAACCAACCTAGTCAATCTGGACCCTGTGGCGATAAAAGATGCAAAACCTGTCAACATATGATAGAGACCAAGACATTCACTAGCACAGTGACTAAGGAAAAACTGAACATGCGTGGTCCAGGCGGGGCGTGCAAAACGGGGAGTGTGGTTTGTCTCATCACATGTGGGATCTGTGGCCTTCGGTACGTGGGAGAAACTGAGGGGCTACACATAAGGATAAACCTTCATGGATCTGATTGGATGACAAGAGGGCTGTACGGAAGCCCGGTCGCAGAACACTTCTCCTCCCCTGGCCACACTTTCAGTGATATGATACTTGTCGCTATTGCTGATGGCTGCAGCTGGAGTTCCAAAACCGGGAGGGAAAAGGAATCATACTGGATACGCCGCCTTGGAACATTGAAACCAGGCGGTCTAGACCAAGAAGACTGTTAAATGAAAACTGTGCACTGGTGGAGTTTGACATTTTCTGGGTCTTCTTATTGTCCTTCAGTTTTTACTGTAAGAGTGACCGGTATAGAATCAAATATCCGGGATATGGTCTGCGTTACATATGTACACAGGGTGAAAATAGATGTCGCTTTGGCTTGTAGACTTTTAGGGAATTATACAACGTTTTCAGTTTCCGCAACTAGTCTATACAAGCTGGTTGTATTTATAGTTTTAGCACATGTGAAGACAGAAATGTAGAGGTTTACAAACACGTTTTTGTGTTTATTTGTTTGTCGTAACTATGTGTTGTATTTGCCTTTGAAAAAGACTCATTAAGAGTCGAAAGCGCTTAGGCTAGTTAGTTACTAGTTTCGTACTGTTCGTCGTCAGTTTATTGCATATATATATATATATATATATATATATATATATATATATATATATATATATACATACATACATACATACATACATACATCATACATACATGCATACTGTGTGTGTGTGTGTTCCAGTTCTGATTGTTTGATAATATAAAAAAAGATGTAATTGTTGCCAGTAGGTTTTAAAAAAAGGGAAACAAATGGAATGCATTTTATGTTGTGGTGTCAGTTCTTTAGTCCATTGGTCAGTGCTTGGTATTGTTCTTGTCAGGGAATTTAAAGTCTTTTTCATCTATTCTTTAAAAGTTTTGAAAATAACTTACATTTGAGATAAGAAAGAAATCTCATCAGTTTTGGGGTCAAAAGAGCATAGATCAATGAAGTGACTAAAAGAAAATTTCTTGACGTAATCTAGATCTAGATCACATGTCAAAGTTTGTTGAGGGCCATTGATTATTGGGTAATAATGTCAAATGTCAATATTAATTGTACACCACTTCCTCATAATGCTCTGTGCCATTCATCACCTTATTAAATTATACATCTTTGAAATATGTAGAAATCAAAAGAAAACAAAATATCTTGTTTTTTTCTTTGAACATTATATTCATTTTGTAACATTTCAATGTATTTCATGGAAATAGTCCTTTAAAACTAAGGTCCTATGATTTTGGTTCCCATTGTGTAAGAGTTATCAAGGGAAGTGTCATGACTCGAGTCATTAGCTGTCTGGTGGTAACATTTGCATACTCGGGTTTCATCAAAGATGTAATTTTGCTCTCCAGTTAAAAAAGACTAATTTTAACATTGCATATCACTTACATCTGTCCACATGGGTAAAAGTTTCAGCTGAACCAGCAGGGTGGGGAAAGTGGTTCTTCCCAGGGTCTTCTTGGGTTCTTTACCCACCAAACATATTGACTGCCATGTATAGCATATCATACTGAAAATTGCATTAAATCCCACAAAACTAAAACCAAGTTAGAAGAGAGATTATGGTTCTTTACTTAATGATCGTCACAGCCATTAAGATGGTTGTTTATCTCGCATACATTAAAATAACTGATTTTCTTTAGCTTACTGATAGCATCTAGTCTTGCACTATTTGCTTATCAGTGTGCTGCTGTCACAGATTGTCAAATTTTTCTTTTGCAAAGCTGCTTGGTTGCTGTTAAATAAGCTTCTTTGATCTGATACTTCTTTGATTTACACTCTCTTTGCACTCTCCTTTGATTTACACTCTTTGCACTCTCCTTTGATTTACACTCTCTTTGCACTCTCCTTTGATTTACACTCTCTTTGATTTACACTCTCCTTTGATTTACACTCTCTTTGATTTACACTCTTCTTTGATTTACACTCTCTTTGATTTACACTCTCTTTGCTCTCTCCTTTAATTTACACTCACTTTGATTTACACTCTCTTTGCACCATCCTGGTCAACGGTCTTGTCAGGTGCAAGATGAAAATAAATGGGCTTTTTGTACATGTTGATGATCAGGTGACCATTCTATTTGACTTTCTCTTGCCAACTTGTCATGCACAAGGTCGAAAACCTAGGTTGTTTGATAAATATCAAATAATCATCAAACTATTACTTTCTTTTATCAACTCCTGATAAAAGCATAGAATTCATTTTGCTCTCAAGATCCTTTGGAAGTCACTTGGAAGGAAATGATTTAGCATTCAATTAAATCACAAATTGTCACAAATCTGGTTTTGGAGTTTTATATTCGTATTATGACATTAATCATTTGTAATTATAATTCACTTGGCCAGCAGAAAATAGAGAAAGCCTGCAGCTGTTTAGAATTGTTCCTAAGATTGCACAGAAAGTTAAAGGGCAACTCCTGAGCCTCTTACTTTCCCATCACCTCAGTCTGATACCTTAACAGAAACATCAGACTGAAAAGTAGGTTGTGTACAGAAAAACACAGCAATGATCATTAAATGTCTTTTAAACTTTGTGAAAAATTGTCAGATGCACAAAGATAAGTAGTCTTGAGAAAGTCAACACATTTCTGACCTGGTGTTCAAGATACTTCTCAACATTTTATCTATATCTGGCCAGTGTGAAGAAAATATCTCTGGACATGACGTTTTACTAGTCTGATGAGAAAGCATGCATCTAACTCAGCATAGAGAAGCTCCTGTGTTATCAGCATCAAAATGTTCCAAGATATGTCTGGTTATTTATGCAATTTGGAACAAATGTAAGTGTTCTGAATAACCTCATCATCTACATCTTCCAAGGTATTGCTCTTGTAGTTAGTATTGGATTGAAGGTGGTAGATAGCATTCTAACAGGAGATAGAATCATGAATAACCTTACATCCCTCATTGTGTGATAAAAAATATTGTAGAGAAAGTGCCAAGAAGTGGGACCTTGTCCCTTCTCAGCATTTTGGTCTTTCTTGGTAAGGAAGCCTTAACACATGGATTAATTCTCCCAAGCACGTCAGTCAAGATGTTGAACTATAGACCAAGTTATGTCCAGTTCAAGAATCCTCCATAGATAACATAGTGTTCATGTATGATGCAACACAAATTCAAATAGGATTTTTGTTTCATGACATGAACCACTTTACTTGCTTCATTCGTAGTTCAGGATAGATAATGAATGCAGAGAAGCCTGACCTTGTCCATTTTTCAACATTTTGTCCATCTAAATATGCAATTCATAACTACATTAACTTGGCTTTTTTCTTCTAATACATCCAAAGTGTAACTCTTGTGTCCAAGAAAGCATCAAGTGTGACATTGTTTCTGTAAAGAAGTTTCTTAAAACTCTTTGGCCTAGTCAGGGTGAGAGTGGATCTGTTACAAACCTATTTTACTGCTGGCCCTGACATGGTCAGTGGTATATGGATTCTTCAAGAGAAAGCTCTGTAGATCAACCTCTTGAAATAGAAAATCATTCTTAGTGCCTTACACATGTGGATGGAACATATCTATGAAACATGATCTTAATTGTGTCAGACAGTTTACTTGTGGTGACATACCTTGTTAAATGGCAGAACAATCACCACACCTTTGCATCATGGTATGGTTATACCTTCATGGATACACTGATATCAGGTAATATTCAAATCCAACGCATTCTTGGCCAGCCCAATGTACATGCTGACTCTTTCTCCAGTGAGAAAAACAACAATCGTATCATACAGAGTTGTCTCTTGAGGAACCTTTCATTGAGTATGTGTACTTTGATCACAATATCCCAATATGAAGATTTCAGTTTACAAAATAAAAGCAGTGAATGTAATTTCCCATTTTGGGACATAATGGAATCAACTTACTGACAAAAAGAGTCTACCACCTCTTCTTTCCTTTTTCATGACATGGCCTTGCTAGGGAGAAAATTGAATCTCAATGGGCAAGTGATAGCTGCACAGACACCTTTCCCATTCTTGAAAGCACAACCTCAGACTTATATGTGAATTTGCCACTTTTGTGTAATTTGCCTGTGAAACTTTTGTTGTTGAGACAATAATCATGTATGAAATCTCACCAGAATCTCCTGAGCATGTGTATAAACAAACTGTCTCCTGTGCTAAATTAACATTAGGAGAAATTCAACCATTTAGTATAGCAATCATACTCCTGCTGGGTGACACAGGCAGAGGTAGTGTACTCAGCATTTCCTCATCCTCTTGCCTGTTTTCCTAATGTAATTTGACCAGGCAATGTATTTGACGGAAAAAGCCAAATGTTTAGTACTACTTATCGGATCATGTTGCAAATAATCCCTCCTACTCTTCCCAGCTATGCCAGCATCCTTCAAACTGATTTTAACCGGGTAAAATGATATCAATCTAGCGGGTAGTAAATTGAATTCACTTGTAAAAGTTGCCTCCCTTTATGTAATTTTTAGCCTGAAAGGGCTCTATTCATAGGTAGCTAAGAAAGCTATCATGATATATTGTGATCAGGTAAGTTTTCAGAGAAACATTATTTTCTAAAAAGATTCCTTTCCCTTTTTATGCGTCTCTGCAGTTTCATTTTCATGTTTTGTAAGACCACCTGTTTTTGGAAACAGCATTTTTTTTTTGTTCAGGTATTTTCGTAAGACAAGTCACACTTAGGAATTTTGGAGAATTGGTAACCAGATTGAAATGATTGTAAACAATATTTGAACTGTTTCTGACATCTTTTGTTGCTTTGTTAACTTAATAACAAGACTTCAGTGTACACTTGTCTACAAATATACATGTGCAAGTCTTGCCATTTCTGACAAGGTCTGTTTTGCGGATATATTCCAATGATAATCACTTTGACACAGCATGGATTAAATGAACTAAAAGTAGGGCTTGAAAATATAAAAAATTATTTTTATGCATTTGGTGATTTTTCTGCATGATTTTATAGAAATTAGTGGAAATCCTTTTGTGACATGTCCATGAATAGATGCTGTTCTCAGTGCATCATTTAGTTTGAAATAAAAATTATTTTCCAGAAGTTGTAATAGAGAAACAAATAAAGAAATAGGGACATTTCAGTATAGGTGCTTTTGTTGAATTTTTTTTCAGTGACCACTGTCCACCCATTCCTTTACTGATCAGTTAATAAATAAATCCATTCTCTTTTCAGGACACATCCTACCTTTTTATTACAGGGCCTGATGTTGTGAAGGTAAGTGGATAAATTGCTGAATATTATTGTTATGGAGGCACTAAAATAATTGTGCCATATAAACACATTCAAAAAATTGCATTGCATTGAGTATGGTCAAGTCCAAATATTAAAAACAAAAGAGAAAATATAAATTATATGGTCTTATGACATATTTGATGTATCATTTAAAGGATTAAAAAAACTCTTAGTGGTTCTTATCCTTTGTGTTGCCATTCTTTTTCAGTGGGTTGTCGAGATCAACCTTAATAATTTGGAATTTCATGTCCAAACTTTTTTATGCATTTGATTGGTGGTGAGGCTAATCTTCAAATCCTGATCTGTCATCCAAAGAGGTTCAGAACCACTGCTTTATAACTAGGGCTGTCAAAAATCACAAAAAACCAACCCGGGTACCTATTGAAAATTTTAACAGGTTCCTGTTAGCATATGAATGACATGTACAGCCATAGACCAACTAATTGTTATCTCCATTTCTTTAATATTTTTTTATGGCGATAGAGGCTAACAGTGTACTACTCGGTCTGATTCATCCACACCGACGTAGCTGCGAATTGTCTGACCGAACACTGTTAATTAATAAATTTATTTAGAATGACCTTTGCACACAGATGGTAGGTATAATCCAACTTTTAATGATCATTGTGATCAGCTGCGTTAAAAGCTTTAGAACACTCACATTTTTTAAAGTACAAGTCCTTGTTAGAACAGACCACGTTTATTCATCTGCTTTTGACCGCAGATTTGAATCACCCACGCATGCATGCCCCATTTATACCACTTGACCACGCAGTCGCATAAGTGTTATTATATGGGAATTATAATTCTTAAAATAGTTATGGTAAAAACGTAGTAGTATCTAAAATAGAAATATTGGTATATGTATGATGGCTAACTTTAGAAATTCACAGAGCTAGTTGACTAGAAAAACAATGAACAAAGATTACTTTGAGGCATTACGAAGATTTAAAAGTGCCTAGGTGATGATTGTTCATAATATAAATTGTGGGATTTCTTTGACATGTTTGTTCGGAAATCAAAGGTATCCATCTGGATTTCATTAAAAGAGCATGCAATGTACCGATCATTTAGCACCCACTTTTAATAGTTATTGTCTACAAAGAAGTTTATTACCTGTAGAACAAATGTTTTAGCCTTGGTATATAATGCCTCGGAAATAACAGTTTATCTGGTTGCACAACGCCAATGAATTTTATTAATTCAAACAGACTATCTGACGTATTGTTTATTTATATTAAGGAGAGATCTGGTTTCTAATTATAGCCATAGCCGTCACACCTGTTTGAAGTGTTTGTCGAGTGTGACGATTTCTTTTTATTTATTTTTTTTTTATGGGTACCCGTGTTTACATTTCAATAACCGGGTTTTTCTATACGGTCGGGTACACAGGTAACCGGGTACCCGATGACAGCCCTATTTATAATATGTTATACGGTTGTATCAATACAGTAGAAAATACTCTGGATAGTTCAATTTCTATTTGCATAAGTTATTTACCATACTGTTTGCTGCAGTGAATAAGAATATATATAATAATCAAAACCTTTCAAGGAGGCAAACCTTCTCATGCCTATAATTTTCCTTATAAGAGTCAGTTTTCTATGAACAAACTAGTGTGAATAGAGCAAAGAGGACCAGAGAAATAAAAAGTTAGCAGTTGTAATATGATGCAATATGAAATGTAATTGTTTCCCCATTTTGTTGATATACATGAACCTTGCTAGACTATTTTGGTGGGTTTTTTCCGCTGGTATATTGGCACATATAATGCTATTTCTATTTGCCCTCAGCAAGACAATTCATGTTGTTTCAGACTTGTGCAAATATCTTCAGATATATTAAATCATACTTTGTACAAGTTTTCAGCTGGTCCTAATCTATAGAGCTTATGGAATGGCCTGTTGTCCATCATCCATTACGACTCCTGAACAGAAGATTCCAAGAATCTAACTCTCAAGGTTTAATTGGTCTGAAATGAAAATGGTGCAGCTTGGATGACCAATATTTCCACCACAGTGACCATCTTGAAAGTTTGAAAGTCTTTTTATCATTTCCCTCCTTCCCCCCAACCGGATATTCAGATTGTTTTGGGGCTTTTGACCAAAACACTTATGCAGTTTGGTTGGTCTTAAATGGTACCAATCTGACATTTTATAAATTCTGAATTGTTGGATTTAGTATGGAGAGTGAAATATTCAATACGGCAATAATCTCAGTACAAATTGTTAGATTTGCTATGGAAAGTGAAACATAAAATACAGCAGTAATCATAGTACAAATTGTTAGATTTGCTATGGAAAGTGAAACATAAAATACAGCAGTAATCATAGTACAAATTGTTAGATTTCCTATGGAAAGTGAAACGTAAAATACAGCAATAATCATAGTACAAATTGTTAGATTTGCTATGGAAAGTGAAACGTAAAATACAGCAATAATCATAGTACAAATTGTTAGATTTGCTATGGAAAGTGAAACATAAAATACAGCAGTAATCATAGTACAAATTGTTAGATTTGCTATGGAAAGTGAAACATAAAATACAGCAGTAATCATAGCATATGTAGTTAGATTTCCTATGGAAAGTGAAATGTGAAATACAGTAGTAATCTTTGTATGAATTGTTAGATTTGCTTTGCAAAGTGAAACGTAAAATACAGTAGTAATCTTTGTATGAATTGTTAGATTTGCTTTGGAAAGTGAAACGTAAAATACAGCAATAATCATAGTACAAATTGTTAGATTTGCTATGGAAAGTGAAACATAAAATACAGCAGTAATCATAGTACAAATTGTTAGATTTGCTATGGAAAGTGAAACATAAAATACAGCAGTAATCATAGTACAAATTGTTAGATTTGCTATGGAAAGTGAAACAAAATACAGCAGTAATCATAGTACAAATTGTTAGATTTGCTATGGAAAGTGAAACATAAAATACAGCAGTAATCATAGTACAAATTGTTAGATTTACTATGGAAAGTAAAACATAAAATACAGCAGTAATCATAGCATATGTAGTTAGATTTCCTATGGAAAGTGAAACGTAAAATACAGTAGTAATCTTTGTATGAATTGTTAGATTTGCTTTGGAAAGTGAAACGTAAAATACAGCAGTAATTACAGAATGCATTGTTAGATTTACTATGGAAAGTAAAACATAAAATACAGCAGTAATTACAGAATGCATCGTTAGATTTGCTATGGAAAGTGAAACATAAAATACAGCAGTAATCATAGCATATGTAGTTAGATTTCCTATGGAAAGTGAAACGTAAAATACAGTAGTAATCTTTGTATGAATTGTTAGATTTGCTTTGGAAAGTGAAACGTAAAATACAGCAGTAATTACAGAATGCATTGTTAGATTTGCTATGGAAAGTAAAACATAAAATACAGCAGTAATCATAGTACAAATTGTTAGATTTGCTATGGAAAGTGAAACATAAAATACAGAAGTAATCACAGAATGCATCGTTAGATTTGCTATGGAAAGTGAAACATAAAATACAGCAGTAATTACAGAATGCATCGTTAGATTTCCTATGGAAAGTGAAACATCTAATACAGTAGTAATCTTTGTATGAATTGTTAGATTTGCTTTGGAAAGTGAAATATAGAGTATAGTAATAATCACAATATGAATTGTTAGATTTGCTATGGAAAGTGAAACATAAAATACAGCAGTAATCATAGTACAAATTGTTAGATTTGCTATGGAAAGTGAAACATAAAATACAGCAGTAATCATAGTACAAATTGTTAGATTTGCTATGGAAAGTGAAACATAAAATACAGAAGTAATCACAGTGTGAATTGTGATAAGCATTTGATAGGCAGAGTAACGACTTTACACTCAAACTTGTCAAAAGCAGCTTTCTTCTCTTTGTTACCATTGTGTTATAATTTAGCTTAGCTATATACAGTATATGACTAGTAAGAAGATCTCAGGTGCATGTCTAAGTAAGAATATAGTAAGTACATGTCTATTAAGAAGATATCAAGTATATGTCTAGCAAGAAGATATCAGGTACATGTTTAGGAGGAATACATATCAAGTGTGTCTATAGGAAAAAGATATCAAGTGTATATCTAGTAATAACATATCAAGTATATGTCTAGTAAGAAGATATTAAGTATATTACATGTTTAGCAAGAAGATATCAAGATCAGCTGTATATATAATGGAGATGGAGTTGGCTTTCTCAAAAGTAACTTACCTTGGCCAAGTGTAGAAAGTGTTAACTCCTTTGACATTTCACCAGTATTCAAAGATGTGTGCTGCCTTTAAAGTTGAAACACTTTTAATATCAAACTTGCACATGTTTTCATCTTAAGTTCATTGTTCTTGCTGAATTTGGCACACATTTCTATTGAAAATTGTGTACCAGAAGAATGGCTTGTATGAAATATTGATGTGGTCAGTTGTAGATCACATTTTTTTTCTAGAAGATGCAGAAGAACTGGTCCATATTTGTTGAACATTAAGAAAATCGCTGTAATAACTAGTAAATAAAACTTTGATATGTCACTTATTTTATCATCAGAAATGAGATTTGATTCATATTCATAAACTTTGCAACTTTTGTAGTACAAGTCACATGGGTCATGTTAGTACATTTACTGATACAAGATTAAAAAGTAATTTTAAGATTAAAATTTAATCATAATATGGTTATAACAAAGTTTATTCAGTTGTGATTTTTGATTGATCTACACATTAGTTGCCCAAACAATATTTCCAGTCAAAAATTAGTGATTGCTATGGACTTTTATATTCACAGTTTGGCTTTACACTGGATCAAGTTGATATTGGATTGAACTATTACTAGTGCAGGTGGGAATCTAATGTATGATTGTTTGAACAAGGAGTTGCTTGCATCTTCAGTTGTCTTCTGTGTGGATGTTAACTGAGAATGGGATAGAGGAGTAACATACAGTTAGTTTTATTCTTAGCATGTTCATATGGCATTTCTTCAAAATGATCATGATGTAAAATGCAACTAAAATAAATCTGAATTGACTGCCATCTTTTTAGTTGTTTACGAGTATGAAAGCACATACTTGTTTGGGAAAAAAAGGTATTAAGTAAGAATTGAAATAAAAGATATGACATACCATACAGAAGATTTAATCTGAAGTTACATTATTACCTCCAATTTATTGGAATTGTTTAGCAATTTTTTTTCTGTGCTGCTTCCCAAGGCTTTGTTTATGTTTGTAATATAATTTTTTCCATACCACAAGTGTGTTCCCTATTACATCATAGAACTCAATGAAACTGGTTAAAATAGATCACCTCATTTGCTTGACTATGCATAAAAATGTTGAAGTATATTATCATTGAATTTGCTGTTAAATATTTGGGAGGAATTTCTACAATAATCTTCATTGGAACTTTGATGTAGAAGGCACAAAATAAAAGTGAATAAATGCCATTCAAAGGTATGTATAATCAAATTCTCCAAAATGAGACCTGTAGCTGCAAAAAATGACTTAGAAAGCAAACATGAGCTATGTGACACTTACTATAATGAGAAGTCATATTGTTAAAATTTTCTTTTCAGAAAAGTTCTTATTACACTCTAAATTACTAACAATATTTCAGTCCATGAAAATGTCTATAATGCCTACTGATGGCAGCACTTTAAGAAATTAATACCAATTCAAAATGTTTTCAAATGTGAAATTTGTGTTTTAGTTCATCTCATTTTAGTGTCATCATCATAAATTCTATGTCTTTATATTCAAATGTGAATCTTGTTAGTTACATCTTTTGCATCACATCAATTAGAGAGGTGAAGTAATAAAAACAAAAGTCAAAAAGCATGCATATCATGCGCACATAAGAGCTAGTGGTCATAATATTGTGTCAAATCAACTCCTCCATTGTCCTTGCCCACTGTTATAAATTGAGACAAGATAATTAAAGTCTCAAACATTAATCATTAGTTTATCATCTTAATGTGATCAATGATAGCAAGCTAAACAAATGAAAGGGGTACTTTGGTGCATGGAAAGCTGTTTCACAAACAGTGCATTATGGACAAATGAGTTACAAAGTTCTGAGTAAACTTAAATTCACAAATTGGAAACTAGAGGTTTGGTCACTTGAAGAACTTGAGGTTTTGAAGCAAAAATGTCACTGTTACTTACAATGAAATTACAGCATCCATATTTCAATAACAGAATAATATTTTTAAAAGTCTAGTTTTGATATTGATGATTGTTGTTTCACCAATTTAATGTCCATAGTTTTTAGAAAAGGAAATCTTGTTTTGTTTTGAATCCACACTGACACTTGAATATATCAACATTCTCATGGAAAAAGCAGTGACATAATACACTGTTTATGGAGATATGTGTAATTTGTCAGAATCACCTGGAATCTTTACAATGATCTTTTATAACTGGGCTATCTTGAAAATATAGGCATTTTATACACAAAAGTGAACAACTAAATTAGAAACATTATTTTATTGACATTTACTCCCAGTGCAGTTATATAATTTACCAGCCTTCTTCACATCATATTTTTATTGTCGATATCTGATCATGATGGCATCCCCTTCTTAAATTTGCATAGGTTCCTCAACAAGTCATGCCCTCATCTATACAGCAGGTTGTGTTTTGGGACCCAGTTGTACATGAGTTAATAAGGGAGGGTTATATAAGGGAGGGTTATATATAGGGAGAGATTGACATGAGTTCAGAATTGCAAAATATCTTTCATGCAATAAACACTGAAAGAAATCATTGAGTAGGTTAAATATGATGAAGCAAATTTAGTTCATCAGTCTTTTGCAGTGGTCATCAATGCACCTCATCCACCCCACTTACCATCCCCCACCCCAAAATAATTGGATGGAGACCATAAGAAATACTATTTACCAAGAGTAAAGACTCCAACAATGAATCACTATGCACTATTGTGACTTTATTATTAAGTTCTTAAAATAACAACGAAGTGAGATTGCTTAGCCAGTTTAAAGTTACAGCAACAGATTGACTTGACTGTAAGCAATTTAAAACATTTATACACATTAGTTCGCATGACATGTATTTACTTAAATAATGTCTGTCTCGAGAAAACATATGCTTCTTAGAATGGTTGATATGCTTAGGTGACTGCCATAAGAAACCATGATTTGGTTAGGAAACACCATGCCAGTTAAACAATGGAAAACAGGTGGCCATTTAATACGTCTTTTATGGAGTACACATAATGTTGAAGGTTGGGGAAGGCATGTGATCTCAAAATAAAATGACTGGGCAGGTTTAATTGTACATAGCTATTCATATTCATTTGTAATGTTTGTAATTTTTAGCACATGGCAATTTTTCTCCTTAAATATTTTGTATTACATCCCTTTAATGCTCATAAACATGTTGTATTTTCTATATTTCACATATATCATCATTGTACAAGACAGTATCACAACAACAAGATATCAAAGCAGATATAGATAATGTGACTGTATGGTGTCATTATATAGAATGCTAGAGTTACATGCTGTTATATGTCCATTAAAGAAATGTTCACATAGCTGCAAATATTTTTCTCCATCACCTGATGTTTAAGTGATTCGAGATTTACATAAGAGTAACTTGACTTATTCTTTTGTCACCAGTGAACTGGAAAAAAGTTATTTTTCCTATTTAAAATTTATCTGGAGTTTCTTGTTGGATATCTGTGTTCATGTGAACATTATTTAACTTTTGCATATTTGACTAATCTTAAAACTGGATATAAAATTCCATGATATATTTATTGTGTGTTAGTTAATTTTATATGGAACTTTCAATTACATTGGATTTTCATTGCAAAAAAAATTTCTTTTGTCCTTCCAACTTTGTAGAGAAATGGAGATTAAAGCAATGTAGGAAACAAATCTACATAATAGGCACATCTTTTGTAGACAGTCTCAGATGGCCCCTCCAAGTAATATACTTTTTGTTTTGAAAAATTGATTATTCTTTTATACTTTTGTATATAAATACAACAACCCCTTAAAAAATGAGACCAAAACAGTCAGCTTTAATATGGTATTCATATGTGCATCATTCAAAATATCTTTATTTTCTATGCAAGCAATTAATATAATACGGGAAAAGTAGATGTATTGGCAACTAGACATTTTATTGAAAACCATTTTTTGATGTTAATGCTTTCTACAACAGTTTTACTTGAGCTGTGAAAAATTATGTAGTGGACTAAACATGCCCTTGAATTTTATATAATGTCAACTTAACTACTTGATGGAAGCTTAGTAAACATGTGTATTGTGTCCTTGATAACATCTTTGTATTTCTGGGTGAGCTTATCAGCATATTTCAGAATTGTTTTATCTTCCACTGGAACATTGCAAATCATCCGAGAATCAAACTGTGTGACACATGAACGATAATGATGAATCAATGCCACAGTTGGGGACACATCCATTACAGATTGGCTTTGATCATAGTAAACTGTCTTGCTTACATGATGAATGCCCATTTCAGTTACTTGAGTTGGTTGGACAATCACCTTTGATCTGACCCCACTTATTACATCATTTCGATTCAGTAACTGCAGATAAGTTAGTTGCTGCGATGGATCTAGATGTTGATTTGGGTCAAAAAATGCACTTTTGAAGCTAAATCCTGCAATGTATGTATCCTCATTCTCAGATCCAGAGAATCGGAGAAGTTTTAAAAGTGATGGCCAGTCCTCGTCTTGCCGTGGAATTATCAATTCATCGATATCAAGGAAAGCTAGATAGTCAAATTTATACATATTTCTATACAAACAATCCTGAATTGTTAACAACTGTCCATTATACCAAATTCTATGTGGAGAAACATGCAAGGGTAATAACCAGTCAATTAGAGTTACTTCACCCTTGATTCTGTAAAATTTTAGTAACTTTTCAACATCCTCTGAAACTTTCATCTTATAGATTATAAAATTAGACACTCCCAGGATTTTTGATAATTCAAAAAACTGAATCAGTAAAGATAGCTTCAGATTTCCATACATGGGTGGAATGCATATTCCAATTTTCATATCTGGAACATTTTTATTGTTTACTTTTTTCTCCTTGTTTTTATCTGTGATCACATCTGATGTTTCCCTTGCTACAGGTGGAATTTGATTGCTTGCATCACTGTCATTTTGCATGACAAACTTATTGAAGATGGGGCTGACAAGACTATTAGATACAGCTTTGCGTTCATGTAGAACTTGTAAAGCTGTCATATTATCAATATGTAACCCAGTTCCTGCACTCAAATGTGCCAAACTAGTCAAATACACTGTTTGTGGAATGACTGTCAGATGACCTGGAATGTTACAGTTGAATATGAAGCCACCATATTTTTTCTCATGATTTTCACACATCTCATATTTTTCAGCCAGAATTCGAAACATTGTATTGTTTTCCATAAACCCACAAACCAAATTGTCTGATGACTGAATTTCCATAAGTCCTATCACTCTCACCAGGGTAACTTCTAAGTTGGGTCTGTCATCATAATATGCAGAAAAGACAGATATTTTCCCAATAGTCTTGAACACTTCCCAGTTTGTCATGTCTTTCTCCTCTTTATCATATGAATTGTTTGACCCCAGTCCATGAAGATTATGGAGATAGTTACGCTTGTCCATAATTACACCAATTTGAGTCCTGCCTTTGACTGTGATTCTGACATTACTTGCAGCATTTATTGACTGTATTGTGATTTTATTTTTTTCAAGTATGTTATGATCTTGTTTGTATATCCATGACACCAGGTGGTAGGTTAAAGTACCATACAAGATAAAACATGTAACCATTAAGTACTTAATTCCACACTTTAGGAGCATTTTTATAGTGTTTTCAGTGTTCTAAAATGGTTTTTGTTATGTGACATATCAGTGTTTTTATACAATGACCAGTTGACAATAAACACTTAAAGACTTTTTTAAAATGCTTTCCGTTATTCAAAACAGTTTAAGCATTTAGTCCAAAATTGTCAGAGTATAATTTAGTTTGTTCCAAATGAGGCAGTAAGATACATGTTTTATTCAATGCTTATCTGTTACTTTGCAATGTAAAAATAATTTAGATCCTAGAGAGTTTACTATGTAAGAAAGAAAATTTTTATAGAAAGTTTACTTTGCAATATAAAAATATAGATCATAGTTTACTTTGCAATGTACTAATTTAGATCATAGTTTACTTTGCAGTGTAATAATTTAAATCATACAGTTTACTTTGCAATAATAATTTAGATGATAAAGTTTACTTTGCAAGGTATTAATATTTTAAATAAGAGTTTACTTTGCAAATTAATAATAATTTAGATCATAGAGTTTACTTTGCAATGTAATGATAATTTAGATGATTAGAGTTTATTTTCAATGCAATAATCATGTAGATGATAAGAGTTTATTTTCAATGTATTAATTATTTAGATGATACAAATTTACTTTCCAAATTAATAATAATTTAGATGATACGAATTTACTTTCCAAATTAATAATAATTTAGATGATACGAATTTACTTTCCAAATTAATAATAATTTAGATGATACGAATTTACTTTCCAAATTAATAATAATTTAGATGATACGAATTTACTTTCCAAATTAATAATAATTTAGATGATACGAATTTACTTTCCAAATTAATAATAATTTAGATGATGGAGTTTACTTTGCAATGTAATGGTAATTTAGATGATTGAGTGTACTCTGTAATGTAATAATAATTTAAATGTTAAAAGTTTACTTTGCAAATTAATAATAATTTAGATCATAGAGAGCTTACTTTTACAGTGTAATAATAATTTAGATGATAGTTTACTTTACTGTATACTAATAATTTAAATTATAGAGAGTTTACTTTGCCATGAAATAAAAATTTATATCATAGAGTTTACTTTGCTATGTAATACTAATTTAGGTTATATAATTTACTTTGCAAAGAGAGAAGTACATGCAATAATGTGCATCTGCAAAATTTTGCTTACAGTAGTAATTTGCAAGAAAATCATGTATGGCAAAGAAAAATTAATTTATTCTAAAAACTATCTTAGATTAGATCTTATAATATCAACCTATTTTGAAAAATGTTTAAAAAGAAAATCACTTAATACAGTTAACCACAGTGCATTATAATACAAATTATTTTATTAATTGAGAATAATTTGGCTGTGAATATTTTTACTCTTTATTTTGGTAATATGTCACTTTTAATATTCTTTTAATTGGTTTACATATCTTGAAGTTTTTAACTTATTCAAGAATATCCAGTAACTTTGCTGAACCAAGTTGTATTATATTTTTTCCCAGAACATGTGACTGCCTATTGTTTAAAATATTCTTAGTTTTTACTTTTGCCTTTTAACATTCATTACATATCCAATGCCTTCAGAAATAATAAAGACTTAACAATGTTTATCATTAACTGATAAGCTCATTGGAGAAAATAAACTGATGCTTGTGAAACAGTTTTTCTGAACATAATAACACTTGTCACAATAAAGCAGTGTGATACATGCCTGTTTGGTTTGGAATTAATAAGTTTGATGACCTGGCCTAGATTTTAATGACACAACTTAAGTCATTAGTTAAACTTAAGTCTAGGATCCAGTGCAATGATTGACTGATATTGAATTGTGACTCAGATTCAATCAGTCCAATATCTCAAGTCCAGACATTCTGGCAGAATTTGTGCCTGGTGCTGTTGTAAGTCATCCAGTATGCACCATGTCACAGCAATCTATAAGATGACAATTGCATATTTCTTAAGTCTCCAAGACAAGTCACTGATGTTATTTGTAGTCTAGTTTCCCATGAATACCATAAAGAAACAAAATATTTTCTATATATGAATTCCTTTTCCAGTCACATTAAACATGCTTTATCCTATGTTGTCACCTTCATGCTACCACCACAATTTTAAAAAGCATATCAATGCATCAAAGAGTATTCTAGTGCATGAATATGTTGTCTGCATAGTCATTATTTAAAATTTTCCCTATGTTTAAAAAGAACTTCAGCTTGATCAAGTACATGTGGCTTTAAGAATATTTCAGTTGCACATATGTTGTCAGGTGTTGTAATTTTGTTCAGTCATGAAAATGAATATTCATACTTTCCTCCTCAAGCCATAGTTAATTCTAGCCTTCCAATATCAAGCTCATGTTTACCTGAATGTCTGAATCTAAATCAATATGCGTATTTAATCACTTCCCAGTCAGTGGATACTTGACAAAAAAGAACTGTTTCAATCCATTTAGAAGGATTCAATGAGAATAAATCAATTTCAAATCACTGCACATTGATTTTTTACAGACTGCTTTTTCACACAATAGATTCAGAGAAAACTTAGTAAAATTGTAGTTCTTCTCTATTTTGTATCAAAATGCACTTCATTTTGTACATTGAACCACAAAGCTTGTTTCTCTGTATTAAATTTCCATAGATTAAATGATTAAATTCTCTTTCTTATCAGAACAGGATGTTGAGTAGTTGAATGCAACGGCTACTGCAAGAAAGTATTCTACAAGTCATGGACATTTCTTCAGCTGTTCTGCTTCATAACTTGTCTGTTTGTCTGTCAATTGTTTTTCCCAAAGAGGTTTAAAGTGTATGTCTCCTAATTGAATCTATTTCTGCTGCAACAAGTGTTCATTAAACAAATGACAATTTCATTGGATAAAATACACATATCTGTTATGAAATCAATATGATCACTCAAAAATTGATGCTTATTTCTATTTTTTCCACAGAACAAATTACTTTTACTTCTTTAAGAATAAATGTCTTGTAATAAAGTTTGAAGATTTCCACATCAAGTGATTTTCTCATGACTTGAATAATGAATGTAATTCATGAAGAACAAACTTCATGAACACAAGTTCTTTATATAAATTCTAATGGGTAACAATTTTTCTTTCAGCTTTAAATTTTTTCAGTTGAAAAACTTTATTGTGAAATTTTCTATGCCTGTAGTTCTAATCCATAAGAATGAACAGTAATATTACATATACCATTTGCAATTAATTGTGAATTTTGTGCTTGCATGATAACTCCAACCACACAGAATCAGCTGCAATAGTATTATTTTGAGTGCATCAGTCACCCTTGCTCCCACATCAGAAGGAAATTGTATACTAATGTAATGCACTTAATGCAGCATATCTGAGCAAGAATCATCTTGGCAAGATTTACACAGCTGACATTTTTGATCAGATTTAGTGCTAATATTCTCTCTAGTCAAGATACATATTTCATGAACTGTGGTCTTCCAGCTATCCAATTTGTTCAATACTTTACAGATATAAGGTTCTATCATCGACATTTACTCTGTCCATTAAATGCTAAATTACTTCCCTCCAGATAAACACCCACATTTTTAATCAATATAAAGTGATTCCTTGCAACATTCCATTTTTATGAGATCCTTTGTACCTGTGACATACATTATCTTCTTTGTAATGTACTCTTTTGGATTTCTTCCTGTAATATTCACTTTTAATTTTTGTGCTGATTTTCTTCCTGCCACATACAAATAATCTTCCATGGACTGTTATTTTTTTCAATAATAATCCATTTTATTTCACTGCTTCACATGCATATCAGAACAGATAAATATTGGCAGTAAGGCTAGATAGTTTTCTACATCTGTTGATGTTCACTTGATCAGTTTCTGTGTTCATTTTTACATACTGAAAGCATGTGGCAGTGGTCATGTTTGAAGTATTCTCACATTTTGGTGTCAAATCTCTTCCCTTTTGTAATATTATTTCCAGTGAAAATAAGGGAATTTTGTTTTTGTAAATCTCGATCTTTATAAGTTGCATAGATCTGTATCAGGTTCATTCATCTCCATACCAGGTCTTAGAATTTCTGTACAATGTTGATTCATATTTCTTCTTCCACAACATAAAATATTCAAATCTGAAGTGCTAATAAAGGGATTATTTAAGTGGTATCTATCCTGGGATTGAGTGGAAACTAGTTTTAATTACTTCAGAATAACTAATTACTTCCTGTATTGCTTCATTCCTTTTACTCTATTCAGTGTTGCATCAATCAATGATGAGTGAGGCCTGAAATTGTTTGCTCCTGAAAAAGATAAAGGAAATGAGTTTTAAAAATTAGAACAAAACAACCATTTACCTCCTATAGTTGATTGTAGAAGACAAAAAATCTACTAGTTTTCTTTTTATACCATTACATTAGAAGCCTATAAGCAGTTTTTATCAGAACATTAGTTTACTAGTAAACCTGTCTTGGCAAAAGTTCATAATAGTGGTCTTTGGCATGCATGTCTGTGTACCTATATGTATGTCTGTCCTTCAGCCAAGTCCTGGATTAATGTCAGAATGAAAGCTGTGCTGACATTGCAATAGCAGAAGGGGATATATTGCTTCTCTGTGATCCATCTGCACCTCAGTCCCAAAATCTTTTCTTTTTGATATGGTACATACTATGACTTGAAGGCACAAAGCCTTACACACACTATCATGGTTGTCAATAGATGGCTTACCAGATTTTCACGTCATTACAGCAATCTCTTTTATATTTACATTTTTTTAAATTTTGGACCATTTTTTTAAAAGTCCATATGTATATGAAGCAAAACTGTTTGAGATAGACAAATCAAATTTGAAAGACTCGGGTGTTTCTTAATATGTTCCTTAGTACTTTCAAGACTGGACTATTGTAATTCAATTCGGTCTGGTTCATCTCAATATCTACTCCAGAAATCTCAAAAATTCAAAACAGTTTTTTAGAACATCCTTAGAGTACCATGACCAGAACATGCCTCCAAACTTCTCTGTTCCTTACCCTTACGATGGCTATCCATTCAATCCAGAATAAAATACAAAATTTGTTCTCTGTGCTACATTTCACTGATGGGCTCCAGTCCAACATACCTATCCGACCTCACCCATGTGTACATGCCAGCAAGATACCTATGCTCCTCTTCTGACACTCTCATTATTCCCACTATGAAAATGAAATCATATAGACAGCATTCTTTTGCATACAAGGGCCAAGCAACATGGAACAAATTGCCCAGTGAACTTAGACACAAAGACATGGTGATCTCATTCAAGAGTGCTCTTAAAATTCACCTTTTTCAACTACAAAAACAGACATAAAAAGATCTAATAATGTTTCCTTACTTTAAATATTTACAAGATGTTTTCTGTTTTCTAATCTTGTGGTATTTGTTTTTTATTTTTAAAATCATATATGTTTTTCAAATGTTTTCAAATGTTGTAAAGTGGTTAGAGCTTTTAAAGATTAGGCACTATACAATGTACTCATTATTATTATTATTATTATTATTATTATTATTATTATTATTATTATTATTATTATTATTATTATTCATATATTGATGACCTTATGACATTTACCTGCCTTTAAAATAGTTTTTCAGAGTGTTTTTTATATACACATTTGTTTCACTTCTTGAACACTGTGATAAAATTTTTGTTAGCACAATTAGGCAAATACCATTGGAGGAAGACAGATGAAACTTTATCTGTATATCTAAATTTATACATAGATGACCTGATTAGATTTTCGGGGCATTAAGGCAGTTTTTCAATTCTTTAAAATAAATGAAATTTTAGGACTAATTTTTGTAAACAAATAGGTTGTATGCATAAATAGATAACCTGATATGAGTTTTATGCCCTTATTGAACATTGTAAAATTTTGAAGAAAATGAAATTTTTTAATTGTTTTAGCATTGGACTTGTTTAACTTGCATTGACTGCTGTGGGGCAGTGTTTAACAAATGCATATCTACCATATGTAGTGATGCCCAGCTTCCAATTACACAGACCCAGTTTTGTTATCATACAATTTGCAAGCAAATCAGGGTTTATGTGTTTTTAAGTAGTAATCGGTGGCGACCATGATCTACCAATGCTTTTTGTGATAATATATCAAACTCTGTTCATTTATAGTTGGACTTGACTTATAATTGAGTATATATGGTATTTTAGATTAAGCTCAGTGTTAAAGCTTTAACTTTCATAATAAATAAAATGGTACATATAACAAAAAGAGATTCTCTTGTGCATAGTAGGTTACCACACAAAGTCATTTTGTTGTTGTTGTAGGGTTTAATATCATTTTTCAGCACAAGAAAGGCTGTACATGGCGACAAGTATAAATGGTGTGGAAAGCAGCTGGGTAAACTCTGGAAAGAACCACTGACCCAAAAGAAGCTACTGGCAAGCTTTCTCACATACCCACATTGGCCGAACCCAAGACTAGAACCCACACAGACAGGTGAGATGGCACTGATCTGTAACAGTGAGTGCTTTGGACCACTCAGCCACGAGGGTCCCCAAACTCATTTTGAATAGTAGGTTATGATAGAAACTCATTTTGCATAGTTACCAAATGAACTCATTTTGCATAGTTACCACACAAACTCATTCATGTGATTTCCCATTTCCTTTTGTGTATAATTTAAATAATCCTCTTTCTTTTAAAAATCTCTGTTTACTGAATAGAAAATGACGATGTTCTTGTATGGCTATCATAAGATATCCTTCAAAATGACCCATTTAAAATGATGCTTTCTTTTACTGAGTTTACTCCAGAACAAGGTTTTGTAATAACAAGGGCAAAAACACTTTGACATTATAGATGTGAACCATGGTAAATTTGGTTCTCAAAACCAAGAGTTAAAATCAGGTTGAATATAATAAATTGATGAGCAGCAAGAAACCTATATTTAAACAATAAGCTTGCATGCTACTATTAGAGGGTCAGCCAAACATATTCCTATAAGAAAGGGTCAACCAATTTAATCAGTATTCTCTTATAAAAGAGGGTAAACCAGTTGAATCAACATATCTGATATAGGAGGGTTGGCCAATTAACAGACTCATGTTGGAGGGTCAACTGTAATTTGAATATCTTTATAATGAGGAACAATTGTATGTGAGTAATAAATTAAAAGCACCCATGTCTGTTGTTTTTTTTGAAGATAAGGAGAGATTTGATTTATACAACTATCAGGCAAAATTTCATCAGGTAGAATCATATTAAATACTAGATTTTAAGTTGCATTTAATTGTAGCCTTTTCCATTATTGAAATTGTTGCAAAGGTGTTTTTTTTGTCATTAACTGTGACAATTTAAAGTTTGTTGAAATGTACACTATATTCCTCACATGTATGTTGCTAGTCAGTGAGGGATTTCACAATTTGTATACTGTATCTACTCCAATCCTACTGCAGGCCTCACAGACCCAGATATGACATTACATAATGCACTGGCAGAACTAGGTCTGTGTAGTTTGTCTAATCAATAAAACAAACAAATTAGACCCTATTCTGCTGTTGCAGTTTGTGATGGCACATCACAGATTTTGGTCTGGAATTAGACCTGGCTTATAAGAAATTATACACAGTATTATACCTATGGTAGCTGTGAAGAGTTGGGTATGATTGGCCATGGGGTACAGCTTTAATGAATACACATTCATCCCTTCAGGTCTTCATGCTGTGAGCAGAAGGAATGATTTTTGTGCAGGAACACTTTGGTACTTGCTGTGTTCAAGATTAAGTTTTGGCCTACAGCAAGGAGTTCCTACATATAATTATGGAGAGATCACTTTGGACAGATCAGGAGATTTGCAAAATTTGATAGTGTTGACTTTAGATCAACAGGATTTTAATTGTTGCAATTTTTGGCATATAAATGGGCAAAAAGTGTTAACAGTTAAAAACAAAATTTCTTTTTTTCCTATATTATAATGTGCAAATCATTTCATCCTATCCTTTCTGTGTAACTTGTTGCCTTTCATACTGTCCTTATAGGTACCTCAAGTATTAGAGATTTTCTAAGCATTGTATCTCATTGCCTAGATTATTTCTGTAGCCGACTCATAAATGTTACTCTTAACACTTAGAAGATGATGTATCATTACTAAATCTAGGTTTTCTCTGGAGTCAGCCTCAGTTTTCCTCAGAATAGATTGATCTTCGCTACCATGTCAATATTTTGAATGACTTGGTTTTTGCAAGCAATGAAATTTTGAAGTTTGATGATGCTTAGTTTCTTCCTTTTGACATCAGGTGTATTCAGTATTACAAGGGTGCATTCTCAAATCCAGACAGCCAAAAACACATCCTTTAACCCAAACATAGCCAAAGTCACATCCCCAAAACCAAACATAGTTGAAAACACATCCTTTAACCCACACATAGCAAAAAACACATCCCCTAAACCAGACATAGTTGAAAACAAATCCTTAAAACCACACAGACAGAAACATATCCTTAAAAACAGAATTAAACAAAAATACATCCTTTAACCCAGAAATAACCAAAAATCACATCTTCTAACTTAGACAGCCAAAATGCACATCCTCAAACCCCAACATAGCCAACATGTACATCCTCAAACCCAGACATAGCCAAAATGCACATCCTCAAACCTCAACATAGCCAACATGCTCATCCTCAAAACCCAGACATAGCCGAAATGCACATCTTTAAACCCAGACATAGCCAAAATGCATGTCCTCAAAATGCTGACATAGCCAAAATGCACATCTTCAAACCCAGGTATAGCCAAAATGCACATTATCAAGTAGCCAAAATGCATGTCCTCAAAATCCAGACATGGCCAAAATGCACATCCTCAAAACCAGATATAGCCAGCACATGCATCCTCAAAGACATAGCCAAAATGCACATCTTCAAACCCAGACATAGCCAAAATGCACATCCTCAAACCCAAACATAGCATAAATGCATATCTTCAAAATTCAGACATAGCTAAAATGCACATCTTCAAATCCAGACATAGCCAAAATGCACACCCTCAAACCCAGACATAACTACAAGGCATGTCTTCTGAACCCAGATATACCCAAAATGAAGGTCTTCAAACCCAGACAGTTAAAATGCATATCCTTATACCCAGAATTAGCCACAGTGCATGTCTTGGAACCCAGATATACCCAAAATGAATGTCCTCAAACCCAGACAGTCAAAATGCACATACCCAAACCCAGTCACAGCCAAAATACACATCCTCAAACCCAGACATAGCCACAATGCATGTCCTCAAACCCAGACATGCCCAAAAATTAATGTCCTCCAACCCAGACATACCTAAAATACATGTCCTCAAAATAATAGACATAGCCAAAATGCACATCCTCAAACCCAGACAGCCACAATGCATGTCCTCAAAACACAGACATACCTAAAATGCATGTCCTCAAAATATAGACATAGGCAAAATGCTCATCCTCAAACCCAGTTATAGCCAAAATGCACATCCTAAACCCAGACATACTCAAAATGCATATCCTCAAACCCAGACATGCCCCAAATGAATGTTTATTGCTGAGAACTTTAAAGACTAATGATAATACAGTTTGAATAAAATTGGAAAAAAAGGATAAAAGCATACTTAATTTCTATGTTTCTTTTTCTTTTCTTTCATTTTGTGGGGTAGGGTGGTTTGTGAACCAAATAGTAGGATGTTATAAGAGCCCTATAAGGATGTAGAACAGTGTTTTATCTTAATCTTGTATTTCAGTTTTGCATTCAATTTATTTATGTAAGCAACAAACTGTTCTGTTCTGCTGTGCCAGCTTTTAACATGGTCAGGTTTTACTGTTGTACTTTGTCCAATACCTAAGAATGGAATGCATAAAGACCAAAATGTGGTTATGAATAACTTTTTACAACCTTTAGACTCTCAGGAAATGCAGATTGGTAAATTATTGGCTTCCAGTCTAGCAGACTGAATATCAAATATTATTACTAGTATCAAAATGCCCTACATAAAATTGTAGAACTAGTCTCTCATCTTACCAAAAGATTTAAAGATATTCTTAAACTAGATCTGGCAAAACATCATGATAATGTACAGATTTATAGATCCAGATAAGAAAGCAAGGCATCTGTTGATGAGATTTCTAAAGCTAAAGCCAGCTGCTGCAGATTCACATACAGAAGTAACTATTCATTTAATTTTTTATGTTATGGTTTCCGATAGTCAGGCAAATTACCAAACATTTAAATCCAAATAAATTTTTTTATGAATATTCAACTTGAGAATCGCCATTCAGATATTTGTTTATGATACCTTGTGAGTTTGGCACTATTTTGTAAAAAGAATCAAGACAATCTGCAAACTTCACAGCATTGAATTTGTTTTCAAATGAACAACTTCAAATCTTATAATCACCTAAATTCAAATTTCTGCTCATAAAGTACTCATACTGTAAAGGTTTTGTATAGTAGCACTTCATGTTTATCACAATTGCCGTTTCAAGCACTATTGAAATAATGATATGTAATACAGCAAGTTCATTTAAAAAAAGTATTATATAGAACAGGGTTCATATTAAGGTATCCAGATTTATTTAAATTTCATTGGCCACATGTCCATGGAGTTTTCACTGTAAACAAATCACTTCCCAGAGCATTTTTATTCATATATTAAAGCATTTAACTGATCAAGTAATCAAGAGTTACAAAACCTTTTTTACCTATGGTTTAGCACTAAAGAAATGTTTACAGTCATATTGAGTTTGAAAATAATGGGATATCACAGGTAGTTTGTTATTTCCAAGCTCAAAATAATTTTTAAAACTCCATTTCTGCACTCTTTTCTTAATGCTCTTTAATATGGAGCAAAAAAACTTGGTTACTATACAATTCTGACTTAAAGACAGATTTGCTTGTTTACATACAAACATGTATTCCTAATAGTATTGAAATTCAACATTATTAGTGGCTAGTATATTGATTACTTTTGAATATTATTCCGTCCTTCCTCAGCTGTATTAGTCCACCTAAGCACTGAGCAGTGGCATCACTAGGGTTGATGTCACCCAGTGTGGTAACTCATGGTGTCCCCACATGAACCTCATTCCTGCATAAAAATTCAAAAATTGTATAGACTGTCAAATGCAGAAACTTGTGATGTCACACCTATGGCCCTCCATCCTGCCTAAAAATTCAAAAATTTTATAGACAGTCACATGCAGTAACTCTTTGTGTCACACCTATGGACCTCCATCCTGCACAAAAATTCAAAAATTTTATAGACAGTCAAATGCAGTAACTCATGGTGTCACACCTATGGACATCCATCCTGCACAAAAAATTCAAAAATTTTATAGACAGTCATTTTGGTGTCACCCCCTCTGATGGTGTCATCTGGTGCACTCCTGCACCCCTCTAGTGACACCAAAACTGGCACCAAGCTAAAGCATGTAGCTAGCTAACAAGATCAAACTTTGCCATTGTTTAACAAGACAAAGTGAACAAGTGAATTGAGTGCAGAAATGGAGTTTTAAAAATTATCAGGAATAGATGGAAGAAAGTGTAAAGTATGGAGGGTGCAGGTCTATATTATTGAGTGGGGCACTGGATGGACAAGTACCATGTAAGGCACTCTTGTTTACAGATCACTGACCTTAAACCACTATTCATGTCTTGTGCTCAGCTAACATGGGTATGTGAGAAAAATTGCTTGTAATGCTGTTAATTAATGGTTCTTCCCAGGTGCTTCCACCACCAAATATACTAACCATCAGGTATGTGCTGAAAATATTAATCCCATAACAACAACAACATATTATATGGAGAAGCCAAGCCAGGAAGTCCTTTTGCCTTTCATCTGTAAAAATAAACAGGTTATATTTGTAGTTTTCCCATTGACTTTTAATTCCTTCCTAATTTACAAGTCACTGCTCTGAGCTCAAGGTCCGGCCAGTTGAAGTGACTCTTGCCAGTTATATCTACTTGTGCATAATTGAGGATATACTGTAGTAGAGAGTATGTATTTGGGAGTTTGGGGATTTGTGCTTTGAGCATGCTGGATGCTATGTCACATGACAGCATTAATTGACCTTAGACTGTATTATTGACCTTAAAAGGCATAGTTACTATCCTAAATGGGTCTAGAATTTGGTTGACTGATTTGAAACCTTTATAACACACTGGCAATGGCACTCATGTTAAAAAGCATCTGATGCTATAGCCAAGCTAGCAAACATCATTTCAGTTTAATTGCTTCAATTCTTACTGCTGACTACTTCAAAGTGATTTCTTCTTTGAAACATATTTAGTGACTTCATATTTAGAATTTCTTTAAAAGTGTTGACATAAAATAGTCATATACTGTACAAAAATATATGGAAGTAAATGTCTTTCATAAAGTCATAGAGTAAGTTTAGTGCACATGTTTTGTGTTGTACTCTATGGCACAGCATTTATGAGACCACATCATACTGTGGTAATTAATCAGGAATAAATTAAACATTTTGTCCATAGTACCACCATACCTGGTCTTTGCAGGAATCACATCAATAAATATCTTTAAAATATTATCATCTTACTCTAATTGCTCAGTGGTTAGCATGCTGGACTCATGACCAAAATGTGCTGGTTTAAATCAAACCAGTGTATCAGCATGAGTCAGCTATCATGGTATATGTTTAAGGCAAGGCATTTGATTGTGATTGCCATTGTTAACAATCTTATTGTGCTGTGTAAAACAAAAAACCAAACCAATGCTCTCTGCAGATTGATTTTTGTGTATATGGAATTAATAAACATCACTTTATTATACCTTTCATCATAATTCTTATTTGACAATTTGTAGGATAAGATCAAAACCCACAAAACCCAGTACATTTTCAATACTTTTGATGCTGAAATAAAATCATGAATTAAAACTACAAGAAATTTGAAATCTACAAGTTTTGAAATCTAGCTAAAGCATAAAAGTATGTATGTATGTATTATTTGGATTTTTAATGTAGCTCTAACAATGTTTCAGTTTTTTTGCTATAATATATGCCGCAGACATGTAACACGGTCGCATATCCAGACACCAGGTCAAAAAGTTAACTTCATAATGCTGAGCTTCTATCAAGGCAGCTGTTAGTGTCATTTTTCAAAGTCTTTTGTATGATTTAGTTTGGGGTTCGAACCCATGACCTCCCACATCTGAGGCAGATGCTCTAACCACTTTGTCCACTTGAGTAGTAAACATAAAAGTATTGTCCTCCTTAATTTCATTTTGAAGAAAAGCTAGCTTTAAAGAACTCGGCTTTTGCATGTTTTACTTCCTAAATATGTTCACTTTGCTTTCCATAATGAGGATTGTACACATTTCTAAGTTCTACTAATATTAAGCCTTCTGTTTATTCAGCCATTTGTTACATTCATTTTGATTTTTGTTATAAACAAATGTAAAAACTAAAACTTCCTATCAAAACTTATGTGATTTGTAAATTTCAATGATAGTACTAGAATATACTATAATACTTCCATAATAAATCCATGTCTGTTGATAAGGCTGCAGTTTATATAACAAACAACATACAACATAGATCTTGATCTGCCAGCTTGTTATGAGATGACAGATCAGGGTCTGGGTTGTTTGTTATTGGACTCAACTTTAAAGCCAGTATATATGGTAATATATGAGAAATGCAACAAGTATGAAGTCCTTAGCTTTAATATCAACATTCTTGATCATCCAACAGCTGTGCTTTAGACAGATTTCCAGATCTTTATTCTGTCTTATGCCTATGATTAGTCCTATTGATATAATGCAGTAACCAGTCTATAGTATCTGCCAGACCGCTTCTCCAAAAGATGCCATTCAGATGATCTTTGGGAGAATTCACTATTTCTGTCAGTTACCAAATTTTCCTTGTAGAATAGTATAGCAGTATTTCGGCAGACTGATTAGAATTTTGAATTGCCAATCTTTTTTGCTGAATATTGTATCAAATCTATATATTGCCTGATATGTTCAGGGGTATTGGAATGAAAGGTTACTGAAATGATTGGCAGACTGTTAGTTTTGTCAATAAAATGATGGAGAAAGGAAATTGGTTGGATAAATTGGACCATGCATCATGAAAATCATTCATTTTTGCTTTGTGTAACACTTTTAATAGCTTCCCTAATTAGAAATACAGTTGCTTGAGGTTTGTATGAAATTAGCAGTGTCAGTCAGTCAGGAAATGGCAAAATAGTTTAAACAAATTTGCACAGAGGAAAGAATATACTGCAAGCATGTTGTGAGAGACTATCCATGGTACTATTATGACTTTAAGGTTTAAAATAAGTAATAGAAAAGATTGAGAAGCAAAAGCATTGTAAAATTCAGAAAATAAATTATTTCCCTAGAATATAAATTTAAAATGTAAACAAATGGTACTTGGTGTTGTGAATTAAATCCCAAATAATCCTAGAATTTCTCAATAAACATTAGTGGAAATTCAAATTAAATCCTATGCTGGAAGTGTTGATGTGATCTTGGTGTATTGTATAAAGGTGATGTACAAACAGTCACAATAATACAATTCAAGAATATATCCTTACTTGAAATTTCTCTATAAATTCAAGTCTATTTCCAAGAATGTTATTTTTGAAGAGCACTTTGTATTTGTAGTGAATAAATAATTTAAACAAATAAAATTACAACCCAAATGATTTACTGAACTCAAAAATTATACAATTCATTCTGCTAAGATCATAAAGTACAAATAATTTCTAGATAAACAAGATTATATAATCCTCTACTTGACCTTAGATAACAATTAGCAATTTCTAAATAAAAAAAACACTTTTACCTAATGGAAAATTACCTTCTACAAAGTTGGTGTTGTTTACAAATTAAAATAAAATATAATTAGAATATAAAATGTAGTTAATACAAATTTGTTGATCAAGCTATTGATCCTAATAATTAACCCATGCATATATTGGTCTTATGCATTCCATTCTTAAGTATTGGACAAAGTACATACAGTGTTACATTACAAATAATGTGTAATAAAATAAAACAAATTTAAAACCCTAACAAACAATTATTGCAGATTAAATACACATAACAATACCAATAAATGACAGCTACAAAAACATGTATTTCACTTATTTTTAATATGATTCTCTAACCGAGAATTTATAGTTTGAAATATGAAATATAACTTTGTGATCTTCAGAAGATGGGTATTCCATCTTACCTGTGAAGAATAGGCATTACAAAAGACATTTCTGATGACATTATAACTGTTAGTGTCATAGGAGGTGTCCACATTAATATTTTTGCATTTAGCTCAGTTTCTCTGATACTGTTGTATGTATATAAAGACATAAACATGATGGAATTATTGATCATGGAAGGTACTACAAAACAGGAAAAAGTAGGTGTAAATGCCCTATATTTCATGCTCAAGTGATCATTTTAAGTTATGCATTAAATCATTTTTTCTGACAATTTATGTACAGTTATGAAACATTGTTCCTGCTGATGAAAATGAAGGGTAGGTCATGGTGACTTTTTACACTGCATGATTATGGTAATTCTTATCTCTATTGGTCATAGACCAGGAGAGTGTTTGGGATGGTCTGTTTTCCATTCTTTAATTTTTGGGGAAACTTCCTTAATTATTTGGAGGATTGCCATGAAACCTTACACACATACACTTTCATCTCATAGTCTAATTGGTCTTAAATTAAAATGGTGTCACTGACATCCAGTAATTTGGCCATCAGAGTTGATATCTTAAGATCATGTTCTTGCTATTCCCCCTGAATGGATGGCTATATCAACATTGGTTTTCACCAATTAGAATGGTGCTGATTCAATGTCCAATATGGCCTCCACAGCAACTAGCTTTAAATCTTGTTGTTACTATCCTTTCTGAATGGAAAGTCATATTGACAGGGTTTTCACCAAAAGACTTCTTATATAGTCTGGGTGGCCCAAAATTAAAATGGTGCCAATATGATGTCTGATATGGCTGTGATGGTGGCCTCATTGAAATTATTAGAACTGCTTTTCCTGAATGGATAGTCATACTGGTTTCACAAAGAGATTTCTCATGATATATAGATGGTCATATATTAAAATGTTACCACAGCAGCAATCTTAGAAATCTTGTTATAGCTCTATTTGGAAAGTTATCACTTTTTCTACATACTCTTCTGTGTAGATTTGTTTAAATTGAATTGATATCAGTCACATCAGTGACTTGCTAAGAGATCACAGAGATCCACTTTTCTTGCTAAAGAGAGTGTAAGTTTATTGTACATATATTATGCCATGATGGAGCAGGTGAGACATAATATTCCATGGATTTCATGTTATTGTTGTTCTCCCAACTTTTTTCAAAGAGACAACTGAGGTTCTTGGTATCTGAGAGGTGTCTATGTATGTATGTATGTGTGTGTGTATATATGCATGTATGTGTGTGTGTATATATGCATGTATGTGTGTGTGTATATATATATATATATATATATATATATATATATATATATATATATATATATACATATACATACATACATACATACATACATACATACATACATACATACATACATACAGTTTAAGTTTATGCATACACTTCTGATCCAATGTAAATGATAATTATATGCATTCAATGTTATCAGTATGTTTTGATTTGATGTTTGCCTTCAAAATATAGAGCAGTATGACTTGCTATGAATTTTCATGGTGGTTTGTGTGCCAGAGTTTATGATTGCTTTCTATTACCTAATGTTGGACATGCAATTTTCATGAACCTGAGTCTAGAAATAGATGTTTAGATACACATGTCTGGCAGGTCATTTATAAAATTGATTTATTTCTTACATTGTTTGAGAAAATAACCTATTTACTATGAGAAGAAATCAATATGTCTGACTATGGAGAATTTGTACAGAGCAGTAATTGGTGTCGATTTTCCACTAAGAGTGGAATATTTAGTTCACAGGCTACATTAGACTGGTGCTATGAACTTAACAACTCTGGGCCACTGATATAATCTCAGTATAATTTTGGAGTTTTAAATGGGATCATGCATTTTATTAGGTGATAGGAGAAAGAAGATCACTGAGGAGGTGCCTTTATACAAATACTTTGCTAAATCAAATACATGTACAATAATTTCAGATGGTAACAGTGTGTGGATGACTTGCAACATGGCTTTACTTGAAGATAGCTTATATTATTTGTCTCTTGTCCCATCATTTGGGGTTTGAGGGGATTATTTTAGTTTTTAAGTGATTTAAAAGTTAGTCGTTTATTTTGTTTTAGCTTAGGAACAATTTAACTGTTGTCCAGATGTATTGTTTCTTGAAATTAAATTTACACTTTCCCATTTATCAGTTTCTTTCTTACCTGTCAGACACTGTTTTGTGCAAAGTTTAAGGATGTTTTTCGTGGATCCTTGTATAATTATAAAACTGTCATGTAGAAGGATGGGGGCAGGTTTGTGAGTCCTCTGATCAATAAAAGCATATGAAAACCACATCATGTTGAAACTGTCAACAAAGGACTTGCTCAGTTATTTCTCCTGATAACATTTTACCCTAGAAGACATTATAGTGTGGTATATTTTGAGTTAGCATTGTTCCAGTGAATCCCACTGAGTGAAAAAGTGAAAAACTGCTGGATATAAAATATTATTATTTTGTAAATAAATGTCCTAACAAATTGAGGTGGATACAATGGTATAAGCATTTGGAAAAAAAATAAACCTGCAGTTATGTTATCAAAGTAGCAGATTTATGTCATCACTTGGAAAATGTTAAGATATGCATATTGTTTATAGAAAAGCTTTAATGAGATGAGGTAAAGGATTTTTCATCTTGTTGCTGTTATTAAAGAAAAAAATTTAAAAATCTTGACTGTTCATCTGTTGAATAATATGACTTTTAATTAAGAAAAGTTGTAATTATCATCGTTATTATTTCAAAGAAAATATATACTTACAAGGCAAGTTTATCTTGTATCTCTTATAAGTTTAGCAAGTCTGATAAGTATAAATTGCTTTTGAATAAAAAAAAAATTAAAAATGAAAAGGAATTTTATATTAATCCATAAAAGCAATTATTTTTTTTTTAGATAATGAAAGAATTTGTCTAACTGTTAAATATACATGTAGCCTTCTAAAAATTATAAACTACATCCAAAAATGTTGCAATCTTCTTCGTAATAGAGGATCACAATTGGGTAATGATTTAATATTGAATTTTTAAATGAGTTGAATAAATTTAATATTAAATCATTACCCATTTGAGATTCTTTTTATGATAGTTTTTATTTCAGTGGCATTTATTTAGATAGAAAGAACAAATAAATTCATTCATTCTGTCAGATGTTTCACCTTTTATTTGTTGTGTGAAAAAAATAGTCTCAAAATTTCTTTCTTACAATCTAGAAGTCAAAGAACAAGTGTCCTTCTGAATGCAAACATTTCACAAAGACAAAATCATTTTCAACAAATTGTTTCATACTTGGGATTTCATGTTTGATGCTGTACCAGTTAGAATGTAGGTGACAGACCATGTTTACATAACCTAGCATGTCACTTTCACAACTAAACTTTGCATTGTTGCAATTTGAAAGAAGGTTCCTGGATGCAGGAATGCCCATATTTACTTTAATGTATTAGTGACCAGATACTTCCAGTATCTGAATGGAACTGAAGACCACAAAATGTGGAAACAAATTTCATTTTGAGTTGGAATTGTATCACATATTTACCACATAAATATGCATTGGTTGGATAAACTTCTATCAATTTGGAGACCGGTTTATGAACAGAGATGAGTTTATTTACTTCAGTAAGTTAACATGTAAACAATGCTTGTATATAGAGTTTATTCAACGATTAAGATTTACTGCATGGCCACTCCCCCTTCCACCCCAACTTACATGATTCAATGTGAACTGAGCAATACACTTAGTTTTACTTGTTTAGCTGTTGTTGTTCTTATCTTGAGGTTTTAGCCATTTTTCATGTTATGACATTTGGTAAATTGACCATATTCAGACAAACAAGATCATTTTTCCCCCAAATACATTTTGTGAATCAAATGAAAAAATGGCATCAAAAATGTTCATTGATGACAAAACATTCCAGAAGGCAGTGTTAAAAATTTTCCCCATGATCGCAGCCAATCAATAAAGAGAATACTGCACAATAATTTCATTGGCTTATTTGGACCAATCAGAATTGACATAATGTGATATGTTCACATGTTATAGTATGAAAAATATGAAATTGCAATTACTGTAGGCAAAGTGTACTGACTGTGTGATAAGATAAATTATCATCTAAAGATTTGTTTGGGTATATTTTAAACAAACCTTGACATTATTTTCTTTTTGTTTAATTGTTATGAAGCAAGTTTGACCAGGATCAAGTTAATTGACTTTGGATATTTGAGAGAGATAAAAAGATTGAAAATTTATTATTTGCAAATTAAATGAAATGTGGTCTGATGCCATCTAATTCACTCAGCATACATTTTTCACTTGAAAAATATAAATAATCTGTAACTTTTCTACAATGACTATATCAATTGAATTATAACAGTCTTAAGGTTTTTCTGATGTTTTAGAATGAATATTATTTAGACTACCATTAATAACTTTTTTTAGATTTTGACTTCACTATTCTTGTAAATAAAAAGGTATGCAGAAAGAGGTAGATTGTATAAGAAAAAAGAGTTGACATAAGAATAAACAAATGAAGAAAGGAAGGAATAAATTCCTGGGCAAAAAGAAATATTTAAATTTACATACAAATAAAAACAAATGAGGATGAATAGATGACCATTACAAGAGTGAGAGATTTTTAGGATATTCATATTAACATGGAGGTTTTACTAAAAGATATATTTTAATGCCAAGTCCATATTAATATGAACTCATAGTAGCTCCTTCTGAGCAGAAAGTTCTGAAGCTTAAGTAACATCCAATGTGACCACTATGTTCCTGAATATATGGTCATATCAGCAACAGGTTTTCACTTTAGGATTCTTATGTCAACAGCAACCCCATAAAAATCTTTTTATCACTACTTATTCTGAGCAGAAAGTCATATTGACATATGGTTTACACCAAGAGACTCTTGATGATGTCTACTTGGTTCTAAATAAAAATGGTGATGACCTGAGGTCTAATATGGCTGTCTCAATGGCCAAGCTTAAAAATCTTGTTACTTGTCTTAAATGAATGCCCATATCATCATGGGGTTTTCGCTAAAAGACTTTTTATAATGCTTTTTTTGGCCTTAAATTAAAATGGTACTGATCTTATGTCCAGTATGTGGTTATCTTGAAAATCTAGTTTTATCATTTTCTTTTAAAGGGTATATCATTTTGACATAGGGTTTTCATCAAAAGCATTAGTATGGTGTTTACTTGGTCCTGAATGAAAAAGACCCAATTCTCAATGTGGCCACCATGGTGGCAATCTTGAAAATATTGTTATCTTTACCTCCCAAATAAATGTCAATATCAACATCAAGTTTTCACCCATAGACTTATGATACCTAGTTGGTCCTAAATGAAAATGGTGCCAGTTGTACTTATAATATGGCCATAATGAAAACCTTGTCACTTCTTCCCCAAGCCTGGATGATCATTATGGCATTGTTGTTGTTGTTGGCATCCATCCCTGTTTTGGTGCCTTATCCGCACGAGTGGCTGAAGAGTCCGACCCTTGCGTGACAATCTTTGTTGCACTTGCTGCAGGTGAAGATGGATTCTTGTTGAGGCTGATGTTTGTTCATCTTCCTCTTGTCTCTCTTTGTAGTGAGGTTTGCTTTTATGCCTTGTCTCACAGTCGCCACTCATAGCGGTTGTTAGCACAGCTCTCTTAGTTATTGATGCTGATGTTGACCTTTTTGATGGCATAGAGTTTACCAAATGACTTCAGAAGTTGTTTATTTTGTCTTAAATGAAAATGGTGCCACTCTGAGATCCAGTGTGCTCATTACAGAAGATAATTTGAAAATTATGTTATTCCTGATGAACTTCAGAGATGGTTTCAACTCTCAATTTAAAGGAAGAAATTGTCTTATTCTTTTTTGCCACTAGAGCATCAGACCCATCAAGGGACTCTTGTTTTTTATTTTCTTCTTTCCTCAAATGAATACAGTATAAACAAAGACAACATAGCTGACAAGCCATTAGTCTCATTTATTAGAGGACTTGAGACTTATTAAAGTGAGATGTTATTATTTTATTATTAGCAATTTCTTAATGACAAATGCTCCCTCTCCCTTCCCCCTCTCTTGAAACATTACAGGTCCATTAGTCAATTGGAGGACTCCCAGGCATGCTCAAAGATAAGTATTCTGGTTTAGCAGGTATACTCACCCACATCAGTTGAAATTCCAGACTAAAATGCTGGTACCTGGGTACAGTGATGCAACAACTGGGAAAAGCTTTCCAAGTATGCTGGATTATCACAGTACAACTGATTACAGTGTCATTTCAATGTACAAATTGTAAACAAAACCTTTATAATCACTATTTTGATGAGTACCTCCTACTATTTATGTTCAAATTTATTGCCACAGATGCTATGCTTTCTACAAAAATTACTTGATGATGAAAGTGATGAGTAACTTAACCCTTTCTTTACAGCTATAATCCCATGTAGTGAGGGTTATATTGGGATTTAATTGACTGCTAGGGAACAGGTGCTCCTCATTAGCAGAAGGATAGCATATTGATAATTGACAGTTTTAGAATCAACTTTCTGCCTGTCCTGAAGGACAGTGAGTGTAGAGTTTAGAGCTTTCATCAGGTCATTTGTTTTAATTAGTTGAGAATTACTCTCTCTCTCTCTCTCTCTCTCTCTCTCTCTCTCTCTCTCTCTCTCTCTCTCTCTCTCTCTCTCTCTCTCTCTCTCTCTCTCTCTCTCCCCCCCCCAGTTAGATAGCAACATTAAAATAAACAGAAAAAAATTATATGTATTGCATCATTTCCTTGCTTTTGTATCCAGTAACAAAGCAGTCATATGTGATTGGACCAGGTTTGGAAATTCACTTGCACTGCAAATTACATTTAGTTCAGTTGCATTTTGCAGTGGGTGACACTGTCCTTTACAGGTCACTGACATCTAACCTTAGTCCACTTGCATTTGAGTATAAGCTCAGACAGTGTGGGTATGTTAAAAAGCTTGACTGTAGTTTCCATTGTCAGTGGTTTCTCCACCACTGGCTATCAGGTATAAAGTCTAGGTATATAGTCTATCATGTGCTAAAAGTTGTATTAAACCCACAAAACATGACTAATTAAAAAAAAACAATTTTAGAAATGCAATTTATCCTATGTTGGTATTTTTGTATATTGTGTCCAGATCATTTGCTGTCATAAGTAAAACGCCCTGGTACATCTGAACTGATGACTAATGAACTGGATTCCATATAAAAATGTGTTGAAAATTGAATATTTACAAGGAAATAACTTACTGTAAAGTACAAAAAGCTTCATTTAGTTGCCATTATTCCTTGTAAAGTACTAAAAGCTACATTTAATTGCCCTTGTTACTGTAAAGTATTATAAGCTACACTTAATTTCCCTTGTTACTGTAATGCACTAAAAACTACACTCAGTTAACATTATTTTAAAGTAATAAAACACATGCAGTCATATTATTTTAAAGTAATAAAACACATGCAGTCATATGTGATTGGACCAGGTTTGGAAATTCACTTGCACTGCAAATATATTGAGTACAGTACCATGTTACTGTAAATACTAGAAACTACACTCAGTTACACTCATTTCTGTAAAATACTAAAAACTACTCAGTTACCCTTGTTACTCTAAATTACTAAAAACTACACTCCATTATCCTTGCTACTGTAAAGTACTAAAATCTACACCCAATTACCCTTGCTACTGTAAAGTACTAAAATGTACACTTAGTTACCCTTGTTATTGTAAAGCACTAAAACTGCACTCAATTACCATTGTTACTGTAAAGTAATATAGCCCATTGCTCAGTTATTCTTGTAAATTACTAAAAACTACTCTGGTTGCCATTGTTCTGTAAAGTACTAAAAACTACACTCAGTTACCCTTGTTACTAAAAAGTCTTAAAAAATATACTCAGTTACCATCATTACTCTTAACTACTAAAGCTGATACTCAGTTATCCTTGATGCTGTAATTGCATGCAGAATTTTCATTTTATTTAGTTCTGCTCTCCAGTGAAAATTTGTATTTACTTTTTGATTGCTTTTAGCTTGAATTCACTTGTTATTTGGGAAAAGACTACATTCTGCCTATGCATGTTCATTGCTAAGAATTCCAAATTGGGAGAAGTCTAGAGTCAGTGCATGAGATATTCCAAAGTTTACTATGATTGATATATTGATGTGCAAAGTTCACATGAATTTAGTATAGATGTACCAAGCTTTTACAAAAAAAACCTCACATATGTCATTACTTAGAGAATATTCTATTTAATTAAAATTCTAACCAATTGTAGATACTTAAATGAATCTGATTCTGTGCATTCTTCTTTCTGCTGTTCTTATTTTAAAACTGTACAATATATGTATAAAACAGAAATATACTGAGTAAAATAAATATGTAATGCATAAAAACATTCAGTACAATGTACATGTAATAAAAAATATTTTGTACAAAATATACTGTGATACTAGAAAATATATTGAGTACAGTACATATAATACAAAATACATTGAGAATAATACACATGTAATACAAAAATAAAGATATTAACTTATTATAAGGTAGCAAGAAAGAAAAACTAACAACCATTATGACACTCGTGGCTTTCAGAATTTCTCTTCAGTTACATGAGATTTCTTTGGAAATTTATGGATATTTTGTTGGTTACAGTTGATTATTAGAGCACTTTTGGGAGAACTTTCATTTGTACTGATGTAAGCTAATTCAAAAGAAAACTAAAATATTAGGAAAACAAAAACTTACCACTGTTATCACACTTGTGTGCAGAATTTGCTGTTCAATTTATTTTCTACCCTCCTGGGGAAACTTTAGCCAGTTTGCTAGGATTGAGGCTTCTTGCTGATTTGGGAGCAATCTCAGCCCAACTTAAGCACTAATCTTTGGTTGCTATAGAAAGCTAAATTTTATCAGAGAAATAGGGTATACAATTTCAGCTTTCAAATGGACTGAGGAGCAAGCTTCAAGGGGGGGATGAGCTTTGATTTACCATACATATCCATCAAGTTTTCTGTTCAAGAATTTGTAGTGGAGATGATTTTCCGTGTGTGTGTGTGTGTGTGTGTGTGTGTGTGTGTGTGTGTGTGAGAGTGTGTGTGTGTTCAGCAAAGAACTTTGTTTAAAATTTATGATTGCATTTCCTCTGAAAATAAAACTTTTATGACACAAATCACAGAAATTGGGAGGGGTCATTAGTTGGCTGGACACAACCATTGTGTTTTATCAGATCATACATATAGGATTGATTCAGCAGCAAACATCATAAAATCCAGTTCAGTCATCACTTAATGAACCATCAAAACCAGGTCCATGCAGTTTGGTATCACTAATTAATGAATTGATTAATGAATGAAAGCACTTGACTTCACCACACACATCTCACCTCTGTACATGAGTTGGACCAGGATGTAAGATAGCCTGCTGGTAGCTTTCCCTAGGTCATTTGTTCTTCCTGGGGTCTTCCCCAATAGCTTCCCCCATCAGATATACTAATTACCATGTGCTGGAAAATAAAATATGAACTCCATATAACCAAGCAAAATAGACCATAATCTGACAGCACATTTTGCAGATGAGGGTGTACATTATTTGCAGTTGGATCTGACCTGTTTGTGTGTATGTATGGTATGAACATTAAATATCAGGCATCCAATCAAGGCACTATCAAAAACAATGAATGCTGGGTATTTTAAAAACAAGTAATGCTTTATAATGTGATTTTTTTTGTTCAATATTTTTTTCCAAACTATCAAGTACAATTGTATTACCTTTTACAACTGTTTGGATATATTGATTCAGTATATTTTTATTCTTAAGACACAGTGATTAAAAATAGTAAAGATTTTTAATATGAATGTAAAATAATCACAGCAAATTAACAGCATAGGTAGAATTATAGAGAAATAACACATTGAAATAACTAAATATTGGAAGTAAAGAACAGAAAATAGTAGTAACATAGCCCTATCACTACTGAAAATTATTATGCACAAATTACCATTCAGATTATAATATCATCTGTTCATGGCATCCTGGTTTGATTACTTGAGCACACCTGTGTAATCACATTTGATTTACCCTGCTTAAGTGTTATTAGGTGCTGCATCACCTCATCATGATTGCATTCTATTCAGAATATGTATGATGAAGAGGCTAATGAATTTGACAGTAAATTAGTCATAAGTGCAGACAAATCTAGAATATGCACTGTAATCTTGTTTTATGCATTAATATTTTTCTGGTCTTTTTACTGTTCAACAAAAATTGTATCACTTGTATCAAAATTGAGTGGCATAAGGCATGCATTATACAGTCAGCCTATGGAATGAACTGAACACAAGTACAGCCAGTTATACCTGGTGCAATCAAATCCACTCTTTCCTCAGATAAGGGCTTTTGATTGGCAGATTAGCTGAGCAGTAGTTTTATATCAAACACATTTTCTTCAAATACACAGATATAAATCTTCTCTGAATCTAAGGGGAGTGTTTCTCTAGCTGCAGCCCACAGATGTGAAGAATATAAACCTTCATAAATGCCTGTGTGTTTTTTGGTCCTATTCCTTCATATCAGTTTTATTCATTTTACTTTATTAAGATGGCTTGTTTATGTGTTGAAGTTCATACAACATTTATATCATATATAAATAGCTTTTCTTGGAATACAAGCATTTTGTCAACTGTCTAATTTAAAACTTCACTTAAATTGCCTGAATTTGAAATTTTAGGACTAAAGTAGGGAATGGTCCCCATCCTTGAGGGGGTCTGTAGAGAACACCACTACCAATGTCCACCAAACGAGCTATTTCACCAAGGAGTCACTTTTACCAGCATAAAATAGGATGTTTCCACTGATATTCTTCATCAAAAGAACTGTCCCCCAAGGAGACTATTCCACCTTTATTATGGCAAGTTTCAACTGATTACATCCACCAAATGATGCGTCGTCCCTTTGATTCAGACATCTTGTCATCACAAGAGGAGTGGAATTATGAATAATTGCCATTACCCACTTAAAATGTGGGGACTAGGTGTTTTTCTTGAAAATGCCAGAATAATTGAGCCTTTTTGGTTGAATGTAAAGAAAAGCAAAATCAAAATTGGCAAATGAAACCCTGATACTCCATGTTTTTTCATCAAAAATGGCTGTTAGTGTTCAGAACCTTGAATTATCGTAATGAAATTTTAAATATATAATATGAGGTCTGTACATTGTAGAAACACTATCCAAGATACATTTTTGATTAATGAAAATGCTACTAATGCTACCAAAAGCAATACTTAAAGTTTTGTCAAGTGAAATTTGTGCATGATCATCAAAAATAGATGTGCATGGTATCAACATTTTATCAGTTTATTACAGTATCTTTTCTCCAGTGGTACATTACCATGGTACTTTTTCAGTGTACGGGGGGGGGATGTCAGTAGTTTCCAGCTGTAAGGAATGTACAGAAATTCACAAAGTAACATTTTAAGATTTCAATGGTATTAATAGCAGGATTTCATTATTCATGACAAAAAAGGTCAAACATTTTTCTTTTTTTTTACAGAATAATTTTATCTGTTACAAATTAATGACAAATATTACAAATATAATTTATGATTTTTAATTGCATTTTTGCCAAAGTGGTGGACAAATTAAATATTAAGAAACATAATCAGTCCAAATACAAGTTTTAGAAAAAATTTTAAACTATAAACAACAAAGTCAAACAACATAAAATGTTGATTTTAGTTATTTTCTAGCGAATGTGAATCTGTTAAGTATATTCATTACTTGGTACAACTGTGAATCATTTTACAACTTTCTGAAGCACAGCAGTTTTCTGTATGACTATCATCAAATTTCTCAAGTCCAATAAATATTTTCTCATTTGAGTGTTTTATGTTTACTGGCCTTATCAGATAAATATCTTCCCTGGGTTTTGATATCCCATTCAAAGTTTCCTTGCATAGTATATCAAAAGTGTAGTAAGAAAATTGTAGACATCTGTATCAACACTTCCTACTTTTAGCAACCAGCTCTCTAATGTCAGTACAATTTCTTTTGTGGACGGCTCCCATGGCCTTCAAGTGTCTGCCTCAGATTTGGGAGGTCACGGGTTTCAAACCCTGGCCAAGTCATACCAAAGATTTAAAAGATGGTAACAAAAGCTGCATCATTTGGCACTCATTTAGAGGTTAGTGTTAAGACTGGTTAGCCTGGTTTCAGGATATGTAACAGGGTGAGACATAATACCACATGTCTGCAGCATGATTCCCTAGTGCTAGACATCACTATAAACTGTCACACTGCAGATATTGTAGCAAATAACTGAAACATTGTTAAAGCTACATTAAAATTTTAAATCACAGACACAGTGTACATTTAATCACCCAACTTTAGTTTTTTTTATTGCTACTTCTACAACAATTAACATACACATGGCAAATTTATCTCATATTAGATACATGTACTGGCCATTTACAGGGCTTTGATTATTTTCTGCACTGAGATATTTTCATTTAATATATCATAAATTAACTATTGTTTGTAAAAATATATAATGAAAAATATGTTATTTTTCTGTAAACCATTGCAAAATGGTTTTCCAGCTACAATAGATAGAACTTAAACAAAAAAGCATCAGGTCCCTGTCCAAAACATTGAATTGCTTTGCATATATTGCAGTACATTCTAAAATACTGTGGTATACCATGGTACAAATTTGTTTGGGCTACCCAGCTGTAATAAATATGATATGCCATTTTGTATTTAAACATGCAAAATGTCTATCTACTGTCACAGCTATGTCCATGGGCATTTCTCAGAAAACCTAATTAGCTGCCAGCTGTGTTTTGATCTCAGATATGCAAAATGTATTTGTTGTATTGTTACACTCATTTAAAAGCAGACATGCTTTGTATTATCACATTATTTATGTCCTTTGTATCAAGTCATATAAAGGGAATGGAATAAATAAAACAGTTAAAAGGCATGAGAATGTGTGTCAGGTTAAGTCATTTCAATTGAACACTCAGACACTGTCATTTCAGTGTCACTCAACACTCTTATAAATATTATTGTGTATATTAACAGTTAAACTACCTAATCCCTCAAAAATGTGATCAAAAGTGTCAAGGCAACCAAGTGAAAGGAGTGCCTTTTGTGAATTCAAAACTGATACATTTCCAAAGTTTGCAGTGAACCAAATTGGCACTTAGATATTTCAGGATGAACAGAACTTTTACTATTAATTGCATTGAACTCTAAGCATCAGTATTTTTCTAGTAAATCAATTTTAAAAATTGAGTTTGAGCATTGACGGTTTTGCACAAACAAATATCTCTACTAGTTTAACAAAAGAAATCATTTTTCTTTTGCAAAAAGCAATGATAAAATTAGGCAGACATGTACTTACGTGTTGAAACCTTTTGGAATTAAGTTTTTTAAGATCTCTCAGAGTTTGATTTTGTGAAAATTAAGCTAAAATTTAGTCCATAAAGGATTAAGAAGACCTAAGAGGTCAAGTTTGATACTCGCCGCATTCCTACAAAATTTAAGTTATGGACCCTCTTCAACATAAAACTTTGTGTTTCTTTTACATTTTGATTTTGTTTTAGTACCTCTGAAGGACTTCATGTATTTGGTAGGAGACTTTACTATAAGAAAATCTTGACTAAGTTCAACTTTCAGCACTTTTCAATAATTCATTGGTGTGTTTACCCACTTGACCTAAAACATTTTCCTTAAAATGCAATTTGCATTCTTTTTTGACAAATTCTGACAGGGTTTTGGCCCCTGCTTTGCCTTAAGTCTGTGCACTTCTGTTGTGTCATGTTGGCAGGGACATAAGAACACAATTCTATCTGAGATACATGGTGCATGGTTCCTACCTTTTTGGATGAATTCATCCACCTTGCTTAAGGCAGTTCAGGTAACTGCTACTTATAAGAAGGAAATGAGATTTTTCTTGTTGAATAACATTAAATTGAAGGAATGTTTTCCTCCTTTCTTAGAAAAAATGCAGTTTTTACATTTATTTACATCACAATTATATTAAATAAGACTTTTAATATTCTGTCTCATTTAAGAAGTGTGATTGTTGACTTGCAATATTTGGCAGATAGCAAATAAAGGGAGAAAACTCAGCAGAAAGCAACCTTTAGATGGTGCTCTTCAGTTTCATGTTTTGCATAGGGTTAGAGTTTTAAAGAAAAATAATTTACCACAATTTCTTAACTAGATATCCTGGCTATTTAAAAAATATATCTTGAATAATTTGAGTATTGATAAAAGAACTGTTGAAGTTTCTTTGTTTTGGAAAATGATTGATGGGTGTAATTTTGGTTATAGAAAATACAGCTTGCCTTACTACAGATGTGCACTAGAAAAAAAACTGCTTGCTCCCATTGGTCATTTTTGCATAATGGATTTCAAAGGAGAGCAAAAGAAATAAAGCCAATAACTTTTTTTATGTTTTGTAATTCATTCTATGCACTGTTAGAAGCTGTTATTATCTACTCTGGCAAGATTTGTTTCCCTAGTTTAGTAACTGCTAAATAAATGTGGTTTAGACTAATTCAGGTTGATTTTTCAATTACATGGAAGCAGTTATTTTGGTTAGCTATGTGCTTAGACCATGTACAATTTCCACAAGTACAGTATCAAAAGAAATTTCAGTTACAATATGCAGTAACATTAAGGTATGACAACATTTTCTCCATTGTGTATGCTTCAGATACAGATAATGACCTTTGACCTGTCACTCTCACAGAAGTAAGGTCTGTAGAGCTCTTCCTCAGAGGATGTCCAGTGTACAAAAACATCAGTATGCTTATTCTCCCTAAATTTTTTCATTTCTCAGTCTGTGACAAATGAGGAAGTAACACAGGAGCAGCTAGGAGGAGCTAAAACACATACCTCTGTATCAGGTGAGATGTTCATTTCTTTTTCATCATTGCTTTGCTTTTAGTTTTGCCTTTTGAAATGTAGATGAAACCCATTTATCAATATTCTGATTGGGTTATGCGCCATCTTGCAGTTCTTATGGTTATTTTTGGCAATGATTTTAAAATCTGGTGTTGATTTTGCATTTTTACATTTAATTCCACAGTTGCATGTACAATCCTGACACTTTATTTCATGTACAATTCTGACACTTTATATTTAATTCCACTGTTGCATATAAAATCCTGACACTTTACATTTAATTCCACTGTTGCATGTACAATCCTGACATTTTATTGCATATACAATCCTGACACTTTACATTTAATTCCATTGTTGCATGTACAATCCAGACACTTTACATTTAATTCCACTGTTGCATGTACAATCCTGAAACTTCATTGCATGTACAATCCTGACACAAAATTGCATGTACAATCCTGACACTATTGCATGTACAATCCTGACACTTTGTTGCATGTATGATACTTTATTGCATGTACAATCCTGATACTTTATTGCATGTACAGTCCTGACACTTTATTGCATGTACAGTCCTGACACTTTATTGCATGTACAGTCCTGACACTTTATTGCATGTACAATCCTGACAATTTATTGCATGTACAATCCTGACACTTTATTGCATATACAATCCTGACACTTTCTTGCAAGTACAGTCCTGACACTTTATTGCATGTACAGTCCTGACACTTTATTGCATGTACAATCCTGACACTTTATTGCATGTACAATCCTGACAATTTATTGCATGTACAATCCTGACACTTTATTGCATGTACAATCCTGACAATTTATTGCATGTACAATCCTGACACTTTATTGCAGAATTCATTTTGAGAAACAATAGTCTAGATGATATCAGTTTTTTTTCTAATTCTCCATCACTTTCATTAAGACTTTATACTTTGCATGAATTCTGTGTCTTGTAGTCAATTTATTATATTCATTTTGGGGACTTATATTTAAATCATTAATGTAGGTCACAGTAATCTACTTATTTGTACACGAGTCCATGTCATGTTTGGTAATCGTAAAGTAGTGGAGCAATGTAGATAATCAACAAACTATTTTTATCATCAATTTGTTTTAGATTTACTCAGACACTTCTCAAGTTGCATATTAGAAATGTTGCAAGTACATTGCTACTGAATTGGATAGGGGCAGCAGACAAGACTATTTCTATTCTAAATTGAATGGTGTCATCAGGCAAGACGATTGTTATTCTAAATTGAATGGGGCAGCAGGCAAGATGATTGTTATTCTAAATTGAATGGTGGCAGCAGGCAAGACAATTGTTATTCTAAATTGAATGGTGGCAGCAGGCAAGACAATTGTTATTCTAAATTGAATGGTGGCAGCAGGCAAGATGATTGTTATTCTAAATTGAATGGGGCAGCAGGCAAGATGATTGTTATTCTAAATTGAATGGTGGCAGCAGGAAAGACAATTGTTATTCTAAATTGAATGGTGGCAGCAGGCAAGATGATTGTTATTCTAAATTGAATGGTGGCAGCAGGCAAGACAATTGTTATTCTAAATTGAATGGTGGCAGCAGGCAAGATGATTGTTATTCTAAATTGAATGGGGCAGCAGGCAAGATGATTGTTATTCTAAATTGAATGGGGCAGCAGGCAAGATGATTGTTATTCTAAATTGAATGGTGGCAGCAGGCAAGACAATTGTTATTCTAAATTGAATGGTGGCAGCAGGCAAGATGATTGTTATTCTAAATTGAATGGGGCAGCAGGCAAGATGATTGTTATTCTAAATTGAATGGTGGCAGCAGGCAAGATGATTGTTATTCTAAATTGAATGGTGGCAGCAGGCAAGACGATTGTTATTCTAAATTGAATGGGGCAGCAGGCAAGACGATTGTTATTCTAAATTGAATGGTGTCATCAGGCAAGATGATTGTTATTCTAAATTGAATGGTGGCAGCAGGCAAGACAATTGTTATTCTAAATTGAATGGTGGCAGCAGGCAAGACAATTGTTATTCTAAATTGAATGGTGGCAGCAGGCAAGGTCGTTTTTAAACTGAACTGAATGGGGCAGCAGGCAAGACTATTGTTATACTAAGACAAGGCCATTGGATGGGAGCAGCGGACAAGACAATTGTTATACTGAATCGGATGGAACAGCAAACAAGCTCATTGTTTTTCTGTGTTTGATAGGGGCAGCAGACAAGACCATTGTATCCTTCTATAATTCTAACATATCTTGCATTTTTATGTGTATAGTTTTTCCCTTTCCAAAACATATTGATTATAAACAGTGATATAGACCATTCTGAAATTTGTTCAATGTATCACTCACTTTTCATATTAAATTTTTTTTAATGCATAATTTTTTTACAGACTTATCTCTTTGATTAAAAGTAGAATAACTAAAATTTTGAGAAAATACATAACTGTTGTGGTTTTTTTTCATAATACTGGCTTTGTTGCTCTGCATTTCCTCTTTGTGGGAGACATTCCTACATGTTCATTTTTGTTCTGCATTCAGCAACATTACACAACCATACACATCAGACATAAGTTGATAAACCAATCACATATTGGTTTTAAGAAATTAGATCAGGAGGTGTTAAGTAAGGTTGATTGACATGTCAGAAAGCTCTGTTGTTATCTGTGTTATATCTTGTAGAAATGTTATAATTCAGGTTTCTTTATTATGGTGAAGCTATGTTTATTCATATATATTATTTTAGTTGGATTTTCTATGAAATACTTAGAAAGTTGCAGAATCACCTTCATGATGTTGACATTTTTTGTTTGTTTTTTCTAAAAGAATTTTTTAAAAATTGAATATGAAAAGTGCTTTTTTTGCTGTTTTAAGGTGTGGCCCACAAGGCTTTTGATAATGATGTTGATGCCTTGCTGCAGATGAGGGAGTTCTTTGATTTTCTGCCATTAAGTAACAAGGATCCAGCCCCTATTAGAGAATGTGAAGACCCATGGTAAGTATAAAGGATCTAGATGACACCAGTGTTGGAAGTTAATCTATATACTTCCTTCTAAGTTAAGTGCAGATGCAAACAATATAGACCCTGATCTGTCATTGCAAAATACACTGCCGGTCAGGTTTTATATTCCTTTCAAACTGCATTAACCTAGATTTACAAGTAAACATATGGTTCTCACTTCTAAGATCATTGATAAAATAGTTTGAATAATGAACAAAAAGCCAGCACACATTACATTCATAGGAATTAAAAGCAGTTTAAATATCAAATTTTAGGACTGATTACTCAAACAACATTGTATGTTGGTGTGGGGGACTTAACATTTTTTTGCAGCTAAATATTCACCAATGCACCTGTCTGTCTATAGTTGTGAGGTAGTACATGCAAATTCTTCATCAGTCCATCCAATAACTTAGAATACAAATATGTCTAATCCATCCCTGTGAGGGAAAACTTTATTTTCTTTTCAAATTTTAAGATATGAATTATTTGTATGTTTATTAATTTAGAGTACTGGTACTTAATTTTAGCTGCCTGACAAATTCCATCTCATACCTTTTTCAAATGGGTTATGAATATCACCCTTCTCCCCACAATTCTTTATTTCCTGATAATAACATTTTGTGAGCATCTATAAAGTAAATAATTAATGGAATATGTTTTTTGTTTTATATATGTTTATCATTTGTAACATGCATCTTGTTTTTGTATATCTCTCAAATGTTGAGCAAGAGAGTAAGAATCCATACAGTGACATCACATAAGAGTGAAGGCCACATACATTAGTGTGCTAAGTGAAGAATATCAACTATGAAAGTGTGAAGAATATCAACTATGAAGGTGTGATGAGTATCAACTATGAAGGTGTGAAGAGTATCATTTATGAAAGTGTGAAGAGTATTAACTATGAAGGTGTGAAGAGTATCAACTATGAAGGTGTCAAGAGTATCAACTTTGAAGGCATAAAGAGTATCAACTATGAAAGTCTGAAGAGTATCAACTATTAAGGTGTGAAGAGTATCAACTATGAAGGCATAAAGAGTATCAACTATGAAGGTGTGAAGAGTATCAAGCATGAAGGTGTGATGAGTATCAACTATAAAGGTGTGAAGAGTATCAACTATGAAGGCATAAAGAGTATCAACTATGAAGGTGTGAAGAGTATCAACTATGAAGGCATAAAGAGTATCAACTATGAAGGTGTGAGGAATATCAACTATGAAGGTGTGAAGAGTATCAACTATGAAGGTGTGAAGAGTATCAACTATGAAGGCATAAAGAGTATCAACTATGAAGGTGTGAAGAGTATCAACTATGAAGGTGTGAAGAGTGTCAACTATAAAGGTGTGAAGAGTATCAACTATGAAGGTGTCAAGAGTATCAACTATGAAGGTGTGAAGAGTATCAACTATGAAGATGTCAAGAGTATCAACTATGAAGGTGTGAAGAATATCAACTATGAAGGCATAAAGAGTATAAACTATGAAGGTGTGAAGAGTATCAACTATGAAGGTGTGAAGAGTATCAACTATGAAGGTGTGAAGATTATCAACTATGAAGGCATAAAGAGTATCAGCTATGAAGGTGTGAAGAGTATCAACTAGGAAGGTGTGAAGAGTATCAACTATGAAGGTGTGAAGAATATCAACTATGAAGGTGTGAAGAGTATCAACTATAAAGGTATGAAGAGTATCAACTATTAAGGAGTGAAGAGTATCAACTATGAAGGTGTGAAGAGTATCAACTATAAAGGTGTGAAGAGTAACAACTATGAAGGTGTGAAGAGTATCAACTATGAAGGTGTGAAGAGTATCAACTATAAAGGTGTGAAGAGTACCAACTATTAAGGAGTGAAGAGTATCAACTATGAAGGTGTGAAGAGTATCAACTATGAAGGTGTGAATAGTATCAACAACGAATGTGTGACGAGTTTCAGCTATGAAAGTGTGCTGAGTAAAGATTATTGAGTATGAAGATGGAACAGTATTTTCCAGTTGACAGGATGGATGTAGTCCTGTCAGAGTGTGAAGTATATCAAATTTTGGTTTTCAGTGCCATAAGGGTGGTTTTCTTCTATCCTGGCTCATCTATTTTCAGCTGTCTTAGGTCAGGATTTTCAAATGTTTTCTCATGTGACAAATTCTGTCAGATTGGCATGTAGATTATGTTATATACATGAATATCATTTCATAAGTTATAAGATGGGTTTCTTTTTGGCCAGGGATCGAGATGTGCCAGGCCTTGACACTGTAGTACCTCTGGAGTCTACAGCAGCATATGATATTAAGGACGTCATCCAGGGTGTAAGTATTTCTGTTATGATAACTGATATGGTGATTTTATCATGGTGGCCCCAGTTCTGTGGATGTGGGTATGTGACAAAACTTGACAATAGCTTTCCATGGGTCATTGTTTCTTTCAAAGGTCTTACTGCAAATAACACAACATAGAGAAATGAAACTTAGAAAGCACTGTGTTGAAAATATCCGATAGCCCAGTGCACAGGGTATCTCTAATTTCAGATTGGGGACCTCCTTCAATTTAAGTAAGGTGCCCATTAGGCTAGTAAACAAAAACATAAATTTAACTTGAGAAAATGTTTGATCACAATTAGGAAATGCAGAAACTTTTTTTCAAGTTGTTGTCCTGCCATAGCATAATGTGTCATGCTACAACCTAAATTTTTTACTCCCAAAACCACTGATATGGTTGTTTTTCGAAAAACATGATTTTCAGTAATCTTTGAAATCAGAAAGAAAAAAAACACCACTTCAGTATATGCCAGTTGTAGGTAACATTTATAAACAATCAATAGTCATGAAACTACTCTTTGAGCAGTTTAAATAGTGGCTATTAAAGACAGAGTTTAGGTATAAACCAACATTTCACATGCTACTTAACCCTTTCCATCATAAAGTGTATGGCTTTTTCAACCTTCAATACGCATATAGCAAGGTTACCCAGTGCAATCCACTACACATAGGCCTGTTAAGCAGTGAAGTGTATGTTATGTTTAACAACAATTTTAACCATTTTAGGTTTTTGGTACCCATTTATTATGTATGGAAAGATTTAAGAGTAAAATACAGTCGTTATAGCTGTATAATTATTTGTAACAAAATAATTTTGTATGTGCTTTATAATCTTGAGAGAACTCATTTATTATCAAATCAGTGAAGCTGCATGATTAACTGTAGTAGCAATTTTTCATGCTCAAAATTTAGAAATTCTTTGCATCTACATCACTAACTCTGTTGAATTTGATAATTTATAAAAACTAAGGGCTTCCTACCTTAGTCTCAGATCCTTTACTTAAGTTATTGAAGCTTTCATAGTTGTGATTCTATTGGTTCAAGTACTGAACAATATCAGAGACTGCCATTTTGTTGAATAGAAAATACGACCTAGTTATGACGGACCTACTTTAAATAGCAGATTGCAACCAGAGTATCAACAGTGACCATGTGATCTGATGTAATGATCATTCTCATCAATGAATGTTGTATCTAATAGGAGGCTTTCTCAAAGGTGGTGATACAAAAACCCACTCAAAATGGCTGCTGTTTACAGAGTTGCCAAGAGGCGCTTATATGGACATATGGTAAAGTGCCAAAAGGCGCCTGAATGATACATTAGCAGAGGGCCAAAATTGCTTATATTAGGTAAAGGGTTAATTGGCTAACAATAGCTAATGTGATATGTGTGAAGACAGCAGTGGATGAGTCCATTGTGCTTTTTTGCATAGGTAAATATCACAAAGTAGAACCTGGCCAGGTAAATCAAAGGGGTACTAGATGCCTGTAGTAGTGTAGTATAACAAAAGTTACTACATGTTATTGTCTTGAATGACAATGTTTAAGCCATCTGTATTAAAGATCTTTGACAATTTTGTGAACCTTGGCAATTTTTTCTTGAAGTTGGAATTTAACACACACACACACACATGTGTGTGTGTGTATATATACATATATATATATATATATATATATATATATATATATATATATATATATATATATATATATATATATATATATATAAGCTTATTAGACATTCTTCTTATGAACCAATTATCCATTTCAAAATGAAATTTTTAACTTTATAGATTTAAGTATTCCAGCTACAACATTATAAATAATACTTAAAGAAAAAATGTATTAAAAAATTTCAACCCCACCCCCAGTCAGTGAAACACTTGACACAATAAATACATTAACTCAAGATTCAGTAGATAAAAATGTTATAAAATGTAAAGAATCAATAAATATATTCAACATAGTCTTCAGTCTCTGCTTAGTACAGTTGACCTAGAAATCAACCTAGTTAATCAAACTCCTTTAAGATATTAGTTAATCATTCAGAATTTTATGATCTATTTTTTGTGAGAGTCTTTGTTTTGTTCCTTCTGCTCATCTACTCCAATCTTCCTTTATTTCTTTCCTCCTTCCTTCCTTTTGCTTTTACATTCATTAATTTCTTGCTTCTTTCAACTCATGTGCCACCTCATGTATGCACCTGGAAGTTTTCTTTTGAAGCTCTTTAAATCCATATGCCAGTTCCCTTTTATAAGCCACCATCAATCTCAGAGTGACCTTTCTTTAAAATTCACTTTTCCCCTTTCCTAGAACACTGAAAATAGTATAGTTTTCCATTACGAATGATGCATGTTTCATGTTAAAAAATTTTACTTCTGTCCCATTTTGTTTTAGCCCACAAGTTAGCTTTATATGATTGGTCCACTCCCAGCAAGAACACTGAGGTGAGTGGGCATGTGTAAGAGGCAGACTATGCCCACAGGAATAATTAAAGCTTTTCAAAGGATTGTGTTCACTTAAAGCAATCTGCTTCTGTATGATATCTTGTTTATGCGTAGATCCCATTTAGTCGTAACCTTTCATAACTTGGATTAAGCTGTTTGCCATTAGGTAGGTTGGCATAAGTGTAGATCCCATTTAGTTGTGACCTTTCATAACTTGGATTTAGCTGTTTGCCATTAGGTAGGTTGGCATAAGTGTAGATCCCATTTAGTTGTGACCTTCCATAACTTGGATTAAGCTGTTTGCCATTAGGTAGGTTGGCATAAGTGTAGATCCCATTTAGTTGTGACCTTTCATAACTTGGATTAAGCTGTTTGCCATTAGGTAGGTTGGCATAAGTGTAGATCCCATTTAGTTGTGACCTTTCATAACTTGGATTAAGCTGTTTGCCATTAGGTAGGTTGGCATAAGTGTTATACAGATTACTACTGATGAACTACATTTACCTACATTGCATTCTTTTTAATCACATTTTGTTAACATTTATTATTGTGATAAATGTCACATCATAATAACATCCTATATCACAAATTGAATGATGCAGTATTTAAATGTATGTATTTCTATATATAGTTTATTAAAACTTGTTCAAAAATACAGTATAACTTTCTATGTAAACAGCTCATAACATAAAATTATTCAACAACTTTTATAAATTGTGTATTTAGTTGGTACTTGCATTAGATACTCTGTACCATACTTTGCTTTCATTTAGGTTGCTGATGATACCAATTTCTTTGAGATTATGCCAAACTATGCCAAGAACATTGTGGTGGGCTTTTCAAGAATGAATGGCCGGACTGTGGGCATGGTGGCCAATCAGCCTAAAGTAGCTGCAGGTAACTTGATTATGTCCCCACTATATCTGTGCAGAAGTCATATAGTGTGTATTTTATGACTCTTCACTCCCATCCCATCCATAGGGAATTTTGTTTGGTAAAAGATGATACTGATCCTCAACAAGTATTGTTTGTTACTATCAGCATATGTCATCTATCCAGACTTGCAGTTTTGAATTTTTTTCAAAAAATCTCCATTAAGTAAAGACTTCTCAGGTGGCCAAGTGGTTATATTGTCTGCCTTGGATGTGGGAGGTCAAAGGTTCGAACCCCATTCCAGAAACTTTAAAAGTGATACTAACAGCTGTCTTGACAAGGTGCTAAGCATTAAGATGTTAGTGTTAGGATTGGTTAGCCTGGTGTCTGGAGCATGTTGCTGAGTGCTAGACTTCACTATAAACTGTCACACTGCAGACAATATGACTGAAAAATTGTTTAAGCTACATTAAAAATCCAATCATACACACGCACACCCAATTTCAACAAATCATTGATGAGAGCATATTGGCATAAAGGCCTTTCAATTTTATATAAATGATGCAATCCATCAAATACAGTAATAATAGCTAAAACTAACCTCTAAAATATGTGGACATGTTTTGATAAACATTTATTCTGCAAACATGTTTTAGTGAATTATTGATTGAGCTTTTGCAAAAGATGGATGTGCAGTACTGTTCGGAATAGCTTAGTCAATCAAATTTATACCAGTATTTTCATGTACATGTTCTTTGAATATTTGGAAGTTTGACCATGTAATGAATTCACTATTAACATCTCCAATCCTTTACCTTACAGGTTGCCTTGATATCAATGCCTCTGTGAAGGGAGCCAGATTTGTTCGATTCTGTGATGCATTTAATATCCCAATCGTTACTTTTGTTGATGTTCCAGGATTCTTACCCGGTAAGATGATATCTTTATTTGATTCAACAACTTGAGGGTCAAGCTGAGTTCTGTTGTATAATTTGTGCATCAAAAGGGATACAGATTCCACCATGTCTTAATTAACACATCATAATCTAAAGTCCAGTTGCACACCCTTTCAATTTTCAGCAAATTACTTCATGAAATAAATATGTTAACTACAGATCAATGTTTGGGTCTTTTTATGCAAGCATTGTGAATAAAACTTAGTATTAAACATTTACTAGTCTACCACCATTATCGGTGACATTTTTGTAAAGGAGTTTTATGTATTAGCATTTAATGGCATGGCAGTGCAAATGTTGGTGTGGAGAACCTATTATCAATTATACTTTTTATACCATGCATACATTGCCCACAATAGCCTACAAAAATGGCTTATTTGTGCAGGAACTTCTGCACTTACCACCATAAGCTATGAATGGAGAGTATTCAGCTATGTCATTATATGCTTGAAAGGCAGTAAATTCCCATTTGTTTGGGATGATATAACCAATAATCCATTCAGAGTGCTTTCCAACCAACAGAAAAAAGCAGATGTAAATGATCCAGTTTTAGTGTTTGTGCTTGCCAATATATTGACGTAGACATGTTTTGTTCTAGTGATTAATAAACATGATGCATGTTACATATTTATTGGATGATAATCCCAGTCTTTCATTTTTGTCACATAATTTTTGCAGTATATTTGATACAAATATCTTTGGCTGTTTATAAAACCCATCACCATTTGGAAAAAAAAGATTTCTCTGACTCCTTTATGATAGTTAGATTTTGAAGTTTCTAAAATGACAAAATCTTTGTACAAGAAAGAATGCTATTGTTATCTCTGTCATTACACTGTCATGCCCTGTGCATTGTATTTGTCATACCCATTGCATTGATTTTGTTGTACCCCATGCATGGATTTTGTCATACCCTATGCAACAATTTTGTCATACCCTATGTTTGAATTTTGTTGTACCCTGTGCATGGATTTTGTTTTACCCTTTGCATGGATTTTTTACATACCCTATACATGGATTTTGTCATACCCATTGCATGGATTTTGTTTTTACCCTTTGCATGGATATTTTTTTTAATACCCTATACATGGATTTTGTCATACCCTGTGCATAGATTTTTTACCATTTGCATGGATTTTTTTATACCCTATGCATGGATTTTGTCATACCCTATGCATTGATTTTTTTCGTACCCTCTGTATACATTTTGTTATGCCCTATGCATAGATTTTTTCATACCCAATACATAGATTTTGTTATACCCGATGCATGGAGTTTCTTATATTTTCTTATACCCTATGCATGGATTTTGTCATCACACTGTGCATGGATTTTTTTTCATATGCTCTGTATGGATGTTGTCATACTCTATATGTTATCGCTTGGCATTGATTTTGTTATACCCTTTGCATTGATTTTGTCATACCCTTTGCGTGGATTTTGTTATACCCTATGCATGGATTTTGTCATCCCTATGCATGGATTTTGTCATGCCTAAATTTTACTTCATTCAAGCATTTGATATAGTGACTGTCATTTTTGCTGGACATCTTAAAAATGTGCACTAACAATGTAAATCTTTTAAGTTGTCCTTATTAAGCAGCTGTGTAAAATGAGAACAGATAATTAATAAATTCTTACAAAGTCTTCTTTGTCTTGAGAATATTAATAAATTATGGCAAGTGGAAATAAGATATTGTTTTATCAACATTTGCATCAGTTGTTCTGATTCATTTGATTATTTAGTAAATAAACAGAGAAAAGCTAACAGCTCTGATTGGAGAAAGTTGGTTGCTGTAGTTTGTCTAAAGCATCATTATTTTCTTCGAACTTGTTACTACACATGCCAGATGACTATTATGTCTTACATTAGAGAGTTGCATTAAACTCTAAAAATCATGATTAGTGAGACAATGATGCAAAATCAAAATTAGTGTGACAATCTTACTAAATCATTAGTGTGAAAATGTTACAAAATCATAATTAGTGTGACAATCTTTCTAAATCATTAGTGTGAAAATGTTACAAAATCATAATTAGTGTGACAATCTGACTAAATCATTATTGTGACAATGTTACAAAATCATCATTTGTACAAAATCATTAGTATGAATGTTACAGTCATAGTGTGAAAATGTTACAAAATCATCATTAGTGTGACAATGTTACAAAATCATCAGTGTGACAATGTTAAAAAATCATCATTAGTGTGACAATCTCACTAAATCATTATTATGACAATGTTACAAAATAATCATTAGTGCAAATCATGATTAGTATGAATGTTAGTCATAGTAAGACAATGTTACAAAATCATCATTAGTGTGACAATGTTACAAAATTATCATTAGTGTGACAATGTTACAAAATCATCATTAGTGTGACAATGTTACAAAATCATCATTAGTGTGACAATCTCACTAAATCATTATTATGACAATGTTACAAAATAATCATTAGTGCAAATCATGATTAGTATGAATGTTAGTCATAGTAAGACAATGTTACAAAATCATCATTAGTGTGACAATGTTACAAAATTATCATTAGTGTGACAATGTTACAAAATCATCATTAGTGTGACAATGTTACAAAATCATCATTAGTGTGACAATGTTACAAAATCATCATTATTGTGACATGTTACAAAATCATCATTAGTGCAAAATCATGTATTTTTTGACAAACTCACAAAATCATAATTAGTATGACAATGTTACAAAGTTGTAATTAGTGTGACAATATCATAATTAGTATGACAATGTTGCAAAGTTATAATTAGTGTGACAATGTTGGAGAATACTGCTGCTAAAAAACATGAAGAGCTTGCAACATACCCCAAGGGAGCTAACTCTTGTTATGTTTATACATTGAAGTAGCTTTGACTTGTCCATGTTTGCCTATTATGATGAGTTGAAAATATAAGAAATTTACTCACTAATGTTGAAGCAAACATTGGGAGTATTGGGTGAAATATAGTTACTGTATGTCACCATAGACATCCTTTTTGCACTTTTTTTGAAAAAATAAATGGACAAGCTTATGACCACATAACCAAGAAACTGCACTGTTTGAAATGCCATATTGATCTAGTGATACATCCACCTTCGTTTATACAGAATATTAACAAAAGTTTCCTTAGTATAACTCTCTCTGAAAAATTAGCCTACTCTACTCCAGCTTTTGGAATTGTATATTTGAACTGGTCCACGGGTCTTACCATGGAGAATGACTGAAATATAATGTTTAGTCTATGGGCACTGTATTATATTTGTCAATCCTGCCTCAGTTGAAGCTCAATATATTGATCAATCTATCATATATATGATTGCTTATACCTCTACAACTGAGATTAACTTCAGTCATCATGTATTGACATATTTGTGCATGCCCATTTGTCTACAACTGAGATTAAGCTCAGTGTTAAAATTTTTATATCTGAGTGCACGCCCACCAACCATACACAACCAAGATTAAACTCGGTGGTGTTGTTTTTGCATCCTTGTTCATGCTCATCTGTCCACAACCGAGATTAACCTTAGTGTTAAAGTTTATGCTTAGCTAAATAAAATGCAGGCTTGATAAAAATAATATCTCTTGTAAATATCCATAGTAATTTTCATGATGAGCATTGATAAATTATATGCATATAATACATATCCTTAAATTGGTCTTGTTCAAGCAGTTGCAGGTCTGATTCCAATGCTTTAGGGTTCAAAACAGTGCCAATTTGCTGTAATATGAGTCTAGGATTCGGTGAATGTGGATATGTGAGAAAGCTTACCAGTAGCTTCTCGTGGGTCTGTGGTTCTTTCCAGTGATTTCCCGGTTTCTTATTCCACCATTAATATTGGCCGCTATGAATAGCCTATTGTGTGTTGAAAAATGGTGTTAAGCCCAGCAACAACAACAACTGTAATAATGACTTGTTTTGTTGCTTTTGGGTTCAAAAACAGTGCCAATTTGCCTTAATATGGACTTATTTCATTGCTTTACAGTTCAAAAACAGAGCTATTTTGCCTTAATATGGACTTATTCCAATGTTTTATGGTTCAAAAACTGTGCTATTTTGCTTTAATATGGACTTATTCCAATGCTTTAGAGTTCAAAAACTGCTATTTTGCCTTAATATGGACTTATTCCAATGCTTTAGGGTTCAAAAAGTATTCTATTTTGCCTTAATATGGACTTGTTTCAATGCTTTAGAGTTCAAAAACAGTGTTTTTTTGTCTTAATATGGACTTGTTATGTTGCTTTAGCTTCAAAAACAGTGCCTTTTTGCCTTAATATGGACTTATTTCATTGTTTTATAGTTCAAAAACTGCTATTTTGCCTTAATATGGACTTATTCAAATGCTTTAGGGTTCAAAAACAGTGCTATTTTGCCTTAATAAGGACTTATTCCAATGTTTTAAGAGTTCAAGAACAGTGCTATTTTGCCTTAATATGGACTTATTCCAATGCTTTAGGGTTCAAAAACAGTGCTATTTTGCCTTAATAAGGACTTATTCCAATGTTTTAAGAGTTCAAGAACAGTGCTATTTTGCTTTAATATGGACTTATTCCATTGCTTTAGAGTTCAAAAACTGCTATTTTGCCTTAATAAGGACTTTTTTCAATGCTTTAGGGTTCAAAAACTGCTAATTTGCCTTAATATGTCAGCTTTTACTGAAAATTGAAAGATCAATAAATTCCATCTTTTTGGAAACCACTGTACCAAATTTTACCAATCTCTCAGGAAGCATGGAGACCTTAAAACTTTGTACAAAATCAGGCCAGTCCACAACCAAATATAACCACCCTTTCCTTTTTTAAAGAAATTGACCAAATTTGATGGAAAAAAAATTCTGGTATAAAAGATTTCAGATATGTACAAAATGTTTTTTTGAAAATATTTTATCCAACTTTTTACAGCATCATGGCATGTTTAGCTTTTAATTTTAAACACATTATGCCAATCTGATATCAAACATCCCAGTAGTTGCTACAAATATACAAACTTAAATAACTAAGAACGAAAAGCCTTTTGACAGAATTTGACCAAGTCTGACAAACATTTTGTAACTTAAAGTCATTTCATATGAAGTGATATTGATCTGCTATCAGATATGGCTGCCATTAATAAAGAGCACAAATTTTTGACGCAATTTTATCTGTTAAAAAGCTTATTGTAATCTAGCCAACCTGGAAAGAAAGCTTTCTGGTATAGAGGTCTTACAAGAGAGGATATATGATGTTCATGTGCCATCAGCTGTAGATGAACATGAAAAACAGACAAATCATGAAACAGTTGTTTTAATAAAATGTGCAATAAACAACATTGGAATAAATTTAAACAGAAAGCATTCTTTTGACCCAGATTTTTCGATCAACTGCTTTTGCAGTTGTGTATAAGCCATGTGTCATGCAGGTGAGTGATCTCAGGTCCAATTAGGCTACTTGTATGGATTTCAGATTCTTTTGTGGAAAGGGTTAATATTCTAAAAAAAAAGCATGGCATTTGTAATGGTGAGTGCTGAAAGTTGTTCAAGTTACTATTTTAAAATACTTCCTTTACAAGGTTACTGCATGCACTCTGTCTTCAGCAGAAAGGTCTTCATTATGTAAAAATTTCTTATGATTTCAGGTACCCATCAGGAATATGGAGGAATTATAAGACATGGAGCTAAACTTCTATTTGCTTATGCAGAAGCTACTGTCCCAAAAATTACTGTCATCACCAGAAAGGTATGGTACCTGTAAACTGTATTGGTATAAAAAAAAAACTACTGTCATCACCAGAAAGGTATAGTACCTGTAAACTGTATTGGTACAAAATTATTGTCATCACCAGAAAGGTATGGTACCAGAAAATTGTATTGGTACAAAATTACTGTCATTTCCAGAAAGGTATGGTACCTGTAAACTGTATTGGTACAAAATTACTGTCATCACCAGAAAGGTATGGTACCTGAAAATTGTATTGGTACAAAATTACTGTCAACACCAGAAAGGTATGGTACCTGTAAACTGTATTGGTACAAAATTATTTTCATCACCAGAAAGTATGGTACCCGTAAACTGTATTGATACAAAAATTGCTGTCGTCACCAGAAAGGTATGGTACCTGAAAATTGTATTGGTACAAAATTGCTGTCATCACCAGAAAGGTATGGTACCTGTAAACTGTATTGGTACAAAATTATTTTCATCACCAGAAAGTATGGTACCCGTAAACTGTATTGATACAAAAATTGCTGTCGTCACCAGAAAGGTATGGTACCTGAAAATTGTATTGGTACAAAATTGCTGTCATCACCAGAAAGGTATGGTACCTGTAAACTGTATTGATACAAAAATTGCTGTCATCACCAGAAAGGTATGGTACCTGTAAACTGTATTGATACAAAATTACTGTCATCACTGCAAACTCTATAGGTACTGCCATCATTATAATCTCTATAGGTACAGAAGTTTCTGCCATCACTATAAAATCTATATGTGCAGAAGTTACTGCCATCACTATAAACTATAGGTACAGAAGTTACCTCCATCACTATAAAATCTATTGGTACACTGTGAACTCTATAGGTATGGAATTTACTGCCATCACTGTAAACTCCACAGGTACAGATGTTACTGCCATCACTGTAAACTCCATAGGTACAGATGTTACTGCCATCACTGTAAACTCCATAGGTACAGATGTTACTGCCATCACTGTAAACTCCATAGGTACAGATGTTACTGCCATCACTGTAAACTCCATAGGTACAGATGTTACTGCCATCACTGTAAATTCCATAGGTACAGATGTTACTGCCATCACTGTAAACTCCATAGGTATGGAAGTTACTGCCATTACTATAAACTCTTTAGGTACAAAAGTTGTCACTGTAAACTCTGTAGGTACAAAAATTATGGTCATCTCTGTAAACTGTATTTGTCCAAAAAGTTATAGGCAAAAAAATATGAGTCTTAATAATATCACAATAGAAGAACAATTTGAGGTTACTTTTAGTATGGTCGTGTAAAGATAACCTGATTCAATTAGGCACTTTTAGCAACTTTTTGTAAAGTAACTAGATTAGATTAGACACTAAATTTTAGTTTGGTCTTTTAGAGATGACATAATTATTTTACATTTAGCATGGTATTTGAATGATAACCTGATCTGATTTTCAGGCCAATTAAATTTCTAAACTTTATATTCCTGGAATCTCTTTTTCAACAGTATAGCATTGCTCCCTTTGAGAAACTATCATTAGTCCCTTCAGCAGTACAGCACTGGTCCCTTTGAGAAACTCTTGTTTACATATTGTATTATTTGACCTCTTTGGCAAAACCTTGCATTTCATAACCACCTTCTTTTAGAAACCACTCAATTTCTTATATAGTTTGCCTGCATATAGCTGCCACCTGATCAACATGGCTAGTTTTGCTAATTATTGGTCCCAGAGACCCTTGTGTAGTTGTGCATATAGCAACTGGTTTTTGTTAGGAGTGGATAAATTTCTACTTTTATCTTTTCACAAAATTTCTTGCTTTTCATCTTTTATCCATTTTCTCCTTGTCTGTCATTGTCTATATTTGGTATTTGTCCTTCTTTTTTTTTCTTTGTAATCTGTGTGTATAACTTCAACCTGTAAAGATCACATGACCATCAAGACCACTTTTGTGTGGTTCTCAGAGTTGTATATTATGCAACATATTAAGGCATTACATGTAAGAATAACAACATCAATGAGAAACACAGAAGTCGGTACAGTTATGTGAAAAGATTGGAAAACTACAGTGTGGCACACACTGCATGCAATTTATGGCATACTGTTTTATTAAGGAGCTCTTGTGATAAATTTCAGTGCTACTAAACACATTGTCCTTTAATTTGCAATTTTTATTCAGGCCTATGGTGGAGCATACGATGTGATGAGCTCAAAACATCTTAGAGGTGACACTAACTATGCATGGCCAACTGCAGAAGTTGCTGTGATGGGAGCTAAGGTCAGTGTACATACAGCCACACTCAAATCTGAGCTCAGGGTTAAGTTTATTTACTTACCTCAACAAAAATGGAGGTTTTTGTTACTTAAGTTATAATCCTTGTAGGACTTGGAAGCTTGTCCTTGAATTATAATTATATATGTGCACAATAACATTTGATGAACTTAAGGAAATAAATTTAGTGTCAGGTTTTATATTTAGGAAATGATGTACCAAGTTTGTTAAGGAATTAAATTTAGTGTCAGTTTTTATATTGAGGAAATGTAGTTGAAATTTTGATTTTAGTTTATTGAATTTAAAATTCAGCTATTGCCCTTAATATAAAGGTTTGCCTACAATCTTTAATCCATTTCAGCTTAAAATGATACTGATAAAAGATTTCATATATGTAAACTACATTTTGTTACAGTATTTTTACCAAGACAGTCCAGGTCATTTTTATTGCTTTTCTTATTTGAGTCAAAAGTTTAGCTACAATCCCAATTTACTAAGAAGTTTGTTACTGTGTTGTAAATTGTAGCTTTTAAAGAACTTCACAGGTTAAAACTCAATCTTCCATCAATCTTGTACATTAAAAAGACCTTGGCTAAATTTACTTTTTACAAAATTCTTTGAATAGTTTGACAGACATATTGTTTTTAGAATTTTGACACTGCAACTTGAACTAGACTGTCATCAAAGCTTCCATATTTGGCATGGGCATCTATTGACCCTATTATACATTTTTATTTTGCTTGGAATTCAACAGAAATAAATGGAAGAGAATGGAATATTATTTTGCTGCTTGACTTAGTTTATAGTCAATATAGTACATGGACTGAAATGTTATAGGGTATGTGAACAGGCAGGGCAGCCAGAAAAATCTATAAACAGTATGTAATGCAGACATGTAAATTCAAATAATAACTTCTTATATTTGGTTCTATTTTGCAGAGATTTTCACTTTAAAATCTTCAGATTGTGTACCTTGATATTTTTTTGTCTCAGAAGATTTATAATACAGAAAGTTAGGCAGAAAATGCAATCCGTATATTCAATCCGACTTTCTGGTATTTGGCAGGGAGCTGTGTCTATTATTTTCCGTGGAAAGGATCAGGCTAAAAATGAGGCTGAATACATCGAGAAGTTTGCCAACCCTTTCCCAGCAGCTGTCAGGGGTATGACAAACATTTAATCCTCATCAATAAGAACTTTTTTCACAGAAAAAATGTGTCTGACTAATTTCACATGAATTGTGTTATAATATATAAATGTCTGTGGTTTTGTAAATAGAAGGTGTTCAGTATAGTAAGCTTTTGTTTCCCCAACCCTCCACAAGTCAGTGTAGGTATCATTTAAAGCTGCTGCTGGCAGTGATGTGTTTGTTGAATTGCTGACTAAAAGTATTCATGGTTCATTTACAATTAGAGACTATCATAGCATGGTTTGCAGATGACCACAGAACCCAAACTTATAAATAGCATTGCAGTTTATACTTTTGTTTGATCCACATTGTTGGAAGCTCAGCATAATGATCTCTCTGACACCTCTTCTTTGTATGTCCATACATTCAGCCATACATCCATCCACACCCCAGATCAAGGACGTTTAAAATTGAAAATTGCTTTTTTAACTAAATGAAAGGTGAGCTTAACAAAAAGGAACTTTCTTTTTCGTTTTTTTTTCTTAATCTTAGCAGACAGTTTAGAATAGTATGACTGGTTGCTGAAACAGAATCATCAACTTTTTATTTCCTACATCTTCAGAAAAGTTTCCATAACACTTTGGGGATTTTTATATGCCCACCATAAGACAAGACATTTTGTGTTGTGTCAGCTGGTCATCTGGCCTGCCATTTTCAACCTATTTGATATCTGCACAATAAGTTATTAAAGTTGTCCATGATCTACATTTGCCAAATTCAGTGGATAGATTGGACTCTTTGTAAATCAGAACCATATTGATTTTCAGGGTCAAGTTCTGCACCATCTACTATTAAAAAGATTTGCAGCTGAACTAAAGAAAAGCTTTATCAATTTTGTGGCCAAAGGGCAAGGCCACTGTAAATGTGACTGAGAGAAGAGATCTTGTTTCCACACAAAAACTTAACTTTTCCAATGTTACCAAACTTTGTGGATGACTTTTACTTATGATAAAGAGGAAATATATTGATTCTGGAAAAGATGAGAAGCTAACATGGTACAAACTTAAGTAATACAGTAATATTATGCCATACTAGAGTACAACAAGTGATGTAGAGTGTACATCACTTTTATAAACATTACTCAAAATTTTTAAATTTTTTGCTTTGCTTTCTCTCAGAATCCCATGGCATAATTTCTACTCATTGTGTTTATAATAATAAGGCACTTTATTTATTTAAGACTCCTGGCCTTTTACCTTTGAAAGGCTAGTCTAGTTATGTAAAGGGATATAATTCTGATCATAGAAGGAAAATGATAGGACTCAGACTGGTTACTCCCCTTGATATAGCTTGACTTGTTTCTGGAAAATAATTAAAACAATACAGAATCATTTCAACAGGAAATTCTTATAAATGGTAATCGCCTAAATGTTTTATAAACTAAATATTTTGTGAAGCTTTTAATCAAAAGTTTGTTAAGAAATAAAGAAAATACTAGAAGCATGATTCAGATTACGTGTTTAGTGCTACAGGTATATTGGTATTTACCTTTGATTCTATTTAATTTACCATATTACACAAATTCTCCATTCTATTTGTATGTCTTTGATCCAATTTAATTGACCATATTACACAAAATTTTGAACTGTTAGTATTGCTTTTGATCCTCTTTTATTTAACATATTACACAAATTCTCAAAACCTTTAGTATTGTCTTTGATCCTGTTTAATTTACCTTACTACACAAATTCTTCAAATTTTCAGTATTGTCTTCGATCCTGTTTAATTTACTGTATTACACAAATTCTCCAAACATTTAGTATTGTCTTTGATCCAGTTTAATTTACCATACTACACAAATTTTCCAAACCATTAGTATTGTCTTTGATCCAGTTTAATTTACCATACTACACAAATTTTCCAACCATTAGTATTGTCTTTGATCCAGTTTAATTTACCATATTACACAAATTCTCCAAACCATTAGTATTTTCTTCAATCCTGTTTAATTTACCATATTACACAAACTCTCCAAACCATTAGTATTGTCTTTGATCCAGTTTAATTTACCATACTACACAAATTTTCCAAACCATTAGTATTGTCTTTGATCCAGTTTAATTTACCATACTACACAAATTTTCCAAACCATTAGTATTGTCTTTGATCCAGTTTAATTTACCATATTACACAAATTCTCCAAACCTTTAGTATTGTCTTCGATCCTGTTTAATTTACCATATTACACAAACTCTCCAAACCATTAGTATTGTCTTTGATCCAGTTTAATTTACCATACTACACAAATTCTCCAAAGCATTAGTATTTACTTCGATCCAGTTTAATTTACCATATTACACAAATTCTCCAAACAATTAGTATTGTCTTCGATCCTGTTTAATTTACCATATTACACAAATTCTCCAAACCTTTAGTATTGTCTTTGATCCAGTTTAATTTACCATATTACACAAATTCTCCAAACCTTTAGTATTGTCTTCGATCCTGTTTAATTTACCATATTACACAAATTCTCCAAACCATTAGTATTTACTTCGATCCAGTTTAATTTATCATATTACACAAATTCTCCATACAATTAGTATTGTCTTCGATCCTGTTTAATTTACCATATTACACAAATTCTCCAAACCTTTAGTATTGTCTTTGATCCAGTTTAATTTACCATATTATACAAATTCTCCAAACCATTAGTATTTTCTTCGATCCAGTTTAATTTACCATATTACACAAATTTTCCAAACCATTAGTATTTTCTTCGATCCTGTTTAATTTACCATATTACACAAACTCTCCAAACCTTTAGTATTGTCTTCGATCCAGTTTAATTTACCATACTACACAAACTCTCCAAACCTTTAGTATTGTCTTCGATCCTGTTTAATTTACCATACTACACAAACTCTCCAAACCTTTAGTATTGTCTTCGATCCAGTTTAATTTACCATATTACACAAACTTTCCAAACCATTAGTATTGTCTTCGATCCAGTTTAATTTACCATATTACACAAATTCTCCAAACCATTAGTATTGTCTTTAATCCAGTTTAATTTACCATACTACACAAATTCTCCAAACCATTAGTATTCTTTGATCCTGTTTAATTTACCATACTACACAAACTCTCCAAACCATTAGTATTGTCTTTGATCCAGTTTAATTTACCATACTACACAAATTCTCCAAACCATTAGTATTGTCTTTGATCCAGTTTAATTTACCATACTACACAAATTCTCCAAACCTTTAGTATTGTCTTTGATCCTGTTTAATTTACTATATTACACAAATTCTCCAGATCATATGTTTTCTCAATGTTTGAATACACTGATGTTATTATTGTTTGGAAAGAAATTAAGTTGAGCAGGTAGGGTTAAATATTGTGCACATTTTCATTCATGTACCCATCAAATATCACACACTTCAGGTTTTTGTGTTGACAAAAGAGGTGTCAAAGAAATTATTATATAGGGTTGAACCATAATTGTTTTACTTTTGCAGGATTTGTTGATGACATAATTGAACCTAGAACTACAAGACGACGGATCTGCCAAGATTTGGAAGCATTGGCTGGGAAGAAGAGAGACAATCCTTACAAGAAGCATGCCAACATGCCATTGTAAAGGCATACACCTTGTACCAGAGTCAACACTTGCAATAAAGTATATATTTGCTGTTGGCTTTTGAGTAACAATTAATGCTAAGGTTACTGATTCTTTTAGGCCAAAGCTTTGATTTATATTTTCAGCGTTTTGAGCTAATAATAATTTCAGATGTCAAATTCATCACATTTTGTTGATGTGAAGCACATATTAAATTAATTCTGTACCTAAGAATGCATATTTAAACTGATTTAGAAGAAACATAAACCAGTCTCACCTCCACTAATGATCACATTATTGTAATGGTGAACCTGTCATAACAAATCTTTATTTGCTTTTTCTTTGTGTTATTTTCATTGTATATTATATATATATCCTTTGTGAGTTGTCTGCCTTAAGTACCATAGTTATTCCATCATCCTAAAGAAACGAAATAAATACTTGAATTAACTGTCATACTTCAGCACGACTATTATGCTTCCAATTGTAAATTCTCTTAACAAAGACATTGTCATCAGCCCCATTTGTTTTTAAAGCATAAATTAACACTTGATTGGTGTAGAATTCAATATAAGATTGCATTTAAAATTTAAAAAATTTCTTTTTTTATTGCTGCTAGAATTTTGTTTTAATTCCAGATCATATTCATATTGACATTTTCAGCTACCTATTTCAGGAATTTTTAAAGGTTTTTTTGTAATTCTTTAAATACACAACTTAATTAGGTTGCTTGTATCAGTCTGCCTATTCAGTGGACTATTCAGTAGGCTAATCTGCCAAGTAGAGTTTACATTTTTATTAAAGGTTACTGTCTTAAACTGGTCATCATTCAGAAGAGTTGGAGGAATGCATAGTTGGGATATTAATATTGTTAATGGTATTTTGAAATTATTTATTTTGTAAATCTGGATGGGCAAGGGATTAAAGCAATATAATCTCACAAATTTTTAGATCGTGGTATCACTATTTAATACCATAACTTACCAGAAATCACTGATTTTTGTCAATTTAACAAATATTGTAATGCATTGAATTTTTAAAAAAAATTAAATTTACCTGCTGTAGAGTTTACATATTTGCTGTAGAAAATATGGTCCCGGTGTGTTATACCATACCATAGATATTTCCTTTTATGTCTGGTCCTGACCTGCCATCTCATAATGTGCCTACTGATTAGGGTCTTTATTTTTTGTTCTACTCTTTACTTGTGACAACTGGATAGACCCGAATCTTCTGGCACATTATGAATCTTCTGGCACATTATGCGGTTTCAAATCTGGCTCTATGCAGATTAGAATTGGGTCAAACTCATAAGTGAGTATATTATTATGATATTATGTATGTTTACTGCCAAAGTTATGAAAAGATAAGATCTGAGAGATATCATGTCATTGATTTCCGGTGATAAGCACAGATATGTGTATCTAGCTAGAGTTATTTTGAATATTCAATGACTGTTTATTGCAAATGTGTATCGTAAGGATAGTCATCAGCATGGAGTACAAAACAGATATCTGTAAGTTTCTCTGTAGAAGACTGTCATCTGTTGCAAATTCATATACATAATGTATGAAGAGGAAATTTCTATAACATATATTTATTAATCCCCAAATTTGACCAAATGTGCAAGGTTAAGTTTTTGCGGTTTTTGCAATTTTTGAATAGTTTCAGTTTATGTTGTATTTATTTGATTTGTTTGTTTTATTTGATAATGCTGAGGTCATGAAAAGTGTGAAAATTATGTGTAAAAGAAATTTCCCATACATCATATTAGGATTGTCTTAAAATGATATTTATTTTGTGGTTGATAGATACTCAGTTTGATAGAGCCAATTTATATCTTAAATTCTGTTTAAGGAATAAAAGTTTTCAAGGTCATCACGCAGCTGATTATTTTTTCAGGTTTAGCTTTTGACAATCAAAATTATGACAGCATTGGTTCATTGAAATAATATCAATTATGTATACTAGTCTATAGGTATTATCATAGTGATACGAAACAGGTAAGAAAATCAAAACTAATTATTTTCAGCTATCAGTTTCAGTTTTTTCTGTCAAGCTGAGCTGTAATTCACTAGTTCCTTCAATTCTATATATCATAGAATTCACAGAGACAGTGGGAGCCACTGATTTTTGCCATTATTGTGACATTTGGGTTGGCACTAAAAATGGTAAGCTAAGGGTGATATATTACTGCATGAATGAAACAGGTCTTGATTTTATTATTCAGGGTTTAGGAGAATAATAATTTTTAAGAATAATTCACTTTTTGTATGGAATTTTTGCAAATGTAATTTTAAGATAATTGTGTTGTGTATAAAAAGAGATCCCAAATATTTATTATTCTAATCTACCTTTTTGTTAATATTGAGTTTAGAAACACTATCCTATCACTCATGTCTTTTGCAGAAAGACATGAACTCCACACTTCGTCTGTCATTAGGCTATGTATTGCTTTCCTTTTCAAATGTTTCTTCCTCTTTTCAGATAATTTACTGTCAAATTGAAACTAACTTTATTTCATAAGAAAATGGCAATCTCATAGTTAATGGAATAATTAGTTTTTCCAAATAAAACAACATATATTTTTTAAAAGGTAAAATTGTCTTTGTTTTCTTTTTGTATGATAGACATTTTGTGTTTTACTTATATCACATATACATACAAAATGAATGAAGATAATTAAGAAAGGATATGATTGGAATAAGAGTATTCATTTAAAATAATGAGTGTGTATTGTGGGGGATATTTTTAGCATAGCTTTAACAATTTCAGTCATATAGCTACAATGTCTGCAGTGTGGCAGTTCATTCTGATGTCTAGCACTAGGGCATCATGCCATAGAGTAGCATCTTTTCACACCCAGGCGTAATCCCAACACCAGGACGATCAGTCCTGACACTAACCTATTAATGCTGAGCGCCAAGCAAGGCAGCTGCTAGTACCATTGTTATAAGTATTTAGTGTGAGTGCACGGTTTTGAACCTGCAACCTTCCACACTCTGACAACTTAGACCAATGGAGCTATCCTATTTAAAACAAAATAGTGGTTTTAGTTGCTTTCTAGTGTATGTTAATGTGATTAAAGATATATATTCCTTTCTAAGAACCACTTTGGTGGCCTAACTGGAAGCTACTGGCAAGCTTTTTCACATGCCCACATTGAGCCCAAGACAAACCCACATGGAGAGAGGTAAGATGGAAGTGATCGGTAACAAAAAGGAGTACAGAAGTGTATGTGGAAGAAAAAGTGGAGAACTGTAGAAAAATTTATAAATGACAAAATGAACATATAAAACAGATTTAAAGCTAAAAGGAAATTAAGTAAACAATTTAAAGAGGAAAATGAAAAAGCAAAAGAGTGTAAATGTCTTATGAATTAGTTGAAATATGTCAATTTGATACAACGGACTGAAGATTTAAAAATTAACGATCATTGCACCTTATAATTGCCATGCAACTCATTATAATGCTGCGGTTAACTGAGAAAATTAACGACTTTTTAAAAAGATAAATGTTAGAAGAGAAAATAACTATTCTTTTGAACAGTTTTCATAAATACTCGCCAAGATTGACTGTATTAACATTATGAACAAATATGGGCATGGCATGGCATGAAGTGGTAGCATAAATTGAACTGGACAGTACGAGTGTCTTCAGAGCAAATCATTATACACCAGAGTTAATATAAGCTGTTCAAATATAAATACTGTTGTCTGAATATGCATTACCATTACATAATTAACAAGCTTTTGATCCAACCAGTAATAATAATGATCTAAAAAATTAAACATAATCTGTAATTTGAGCATTACACCAAATAATGAGTGGCAATACATCGGTAGAAACATTATGATAATGGACCTGAGGACCATAATTGTCCATCAAACTGTCAGTGTTATGGAAAGCCAGAGCTATCCAATGATATGATTCAAGTTTGCAAACATTACTGTGAAGTATGTACTGTTAAATTCTGAAGAAAAAAAATTGCTGATGAAATTTACTTGGATATATGATGTGAAGTAAAAATGAGATTGACATATTTCTTTGAACTAGATAGCACGTGTCTGATGGAAGGAATGGGGATACTGAATCATTATTATTTCGAATGTACTTTAATTATTTATTTTTTTTTTGTTTAAGTCCTGCTAAAACATAGTAGACAGCTGTTTCCACTGACAAATGCACCATTACAAAAGTTGCTTTCAAATGTTATTGTGGGCAAACACGACGATGACTTCGATGAAAACATCACACGATTTCAGTAATTTATTTCTGAGTAGTTGTATACTTATTGCAATGTTAAGCATTTTGGACAGTATATAAATTTATATATATTAGGAAGAACAACCAATCTACAGAAAGCTATTGGCAACTTTTCTCGTGTACCTATGTTCGTCGAACCCGTGATTAGAATCCATGCAGAGGGAGGCGAAATGTCCTTGATATGTAAAGGTGAGAGCCTTAGAAGCACATATTTCAGAGTAAGACTAAACTTGTCTTGTTGGATATGAAGATAGATTTTGTTTACGTAGTGGTGTGTCTCTGTGTGATGTCTAGCACTGGGGCAGATATGTCGCCCAATAAAACACATCATCCTGATCTCAGGCCGACCAGTCCTAACACTAACCTTGTAATGCTCAGCTCCTATCGCGGCAGCTGTTAGCATCATTTTTACAAGTCTTTGGTATGACTCGGCCGGGGTTTGAACCTGCGACTCCACCCCACCCGCATCCAAGGCGGAAGCTCTAACCATTAGACCACTGGAGCGGTAATTTAGTTGTATGGAGATGAAAACTGGTAGCATTATTGATTACAATAACTTGGAGAAATAATTTATAGCCTAAACTATCAATGAATAGTTTTAAATATCGACGTGCCAAAGCTGATAACAGTCCATAACAATTCACCACAAATTAAATAATAGAAAATAACGTGGGTAAGAAGTTTTTGTAGGACAGAAATGGTGGCAGATTTGTAATAGCTATTGCCTATGATATAAATGATATCGCAAAACAAATAATTTTAATAATAGTGACGGTTGCACGAGTAGACTTTATAATTAAAAAAAAGTTTAAAATTTTGCATTGAAGCCATGAATTCCTTACCCTTTTATTGTGTCTATACATCAGATAAACTAATGGTAGAAACAAAATCTGCAAAGCTATTTTTTAGAGTCCACTGTTTATTTATTTGTACCAGACAATAACTGCGATACCTTTCGGGACAGCTTTGCTGTCATTTCTGCCACCACTTCCACCTGCACTTGTTCTTCCTCATCTTTTTACAAAATGTGCCATGTATAGAATAAGAATTGTTACTATCAAACCAAAGAGGGGTCGTAGTCCGTGTGATCTCTTTAATTTGATAAGTACCCTCACAAAAAGTCCAAAATGTTCAGAGTAGTCAGAAAAAAGAGGAACCAAGTAATTTTAACTAAAGAAGGAGTTAGTTGATCGGTAAATACATATTAAGAATATTCTGTTGTCAATAATGGAAAATCGAATTTTCGAATTTACTGATACCTGTATTAAAAATGTAATACGCATGGAACAGGACAATCCAGGTTGGGGTTAGATTTTAACGCAGACACTTAAAACAAATTTGTGAATGTGATGTTTATTTATAATGCAATTTAAATGATTAACTATAACACCAAACTCTACTTATAAATTCAAACAAGGTATTTAAAACTATGCGGACCGAGTTAAACAACTGATATGAGGAAAATGATACAGTCTCTAACATGGATGAATTATAACCTAAAAGTTAAATAAGGCGACAAAAAGATCTAACGAGTTGAAAGTTATCAACAACAAATACTAATTTATGGATCTATCACCATGAATGATCAACTTCTTTTTGATAATTAAACAAAAATATACTGATTAATCTACCACTTCGGCGATTAAATTACGGATTTACAATACTATGAATAACTAGGGATAAAAAAAAGATTATGCAATTTGTACAAATGCAAATAATATTTCATACATAAACAAGATAGATACATATGTACATATTTTCATTCAAATAGATATAATGAATACATCTGGATTTTCCGTCAAATAGGTATACTGAATACGTTAGGATTTTCGCTCAATGATACTGGAAAAACGACCCCTGGCGTCCAGTTGATGATCATAAAGTATCTTCAGTCCCACGTTCTGTCGGATGATCAAGGCGCCACCACGCATGGTCTTCCCTTCCTAGTCTGCTGTAGGAGTCCTCAACAGCCGTTTTCGCTCCAGACCCGTTGGTCCAGAAGCTTTAGTCCCTTACCACAAGAAAATACCAGCTCTACGGCCAAAATCACACACACACACAAACACACACACAAAAATTCAGACAGCTGGAAATGTAATTGCACATGGTCAGATACAAATACAATGTCAACATTACGCATGCGCTCACGTGAAGTTGCATGTTACATATTCAATAATTTAATCGGAATTACTGTACGAGATTATTATAATAACCATATTCGTGTATGAATCCATATCCAATAAGAATAATCTTGAAAATAATATGAACTTTAACAAGATTTTATCCTTTTATACAATCAACATTTAAATTAATTCGTTTGTTGAGCTATAAAATGGCTGGCTTGAAAACAGACTGTAGTGTGTCTAACAAGATGGTGTCATATAACAAGTCTGACTATTCGTAAAAATTTGGAATAAATACAGGAACGTCCAGTATATCACACAATTCCATCACATAATAGGGCTAGCAAAAAGAGAAGACAAATGGGTGCATTGGTTGGATGTTAAGACATGTATGTACTTTCTGAATTGTATTTTGTCTTTTAACATGCTTTCTGAGACAGATTTAAGTTATAGAGAGAGAAGTTGTTTAAGTCACTTAAATAAGAGTAGAAGCCAAAGGCCATTTTAGTGTCTTCCTCTACTAACATAGTATATCTTTTGATTCACATCAAAATAAAATGGCTGTTCGTTTGCACTGATATTAAGACTCGTTTATTCTTAAGAATTTAGTATAGCTGACAGTAAATTCATATGGGTAAATAAATACTGGGACTGATTTTTCTCCACCTTCTGGGAAAATAATTTGCTAGAATCCTTCGTGGCTGTAACCATCGTGGTAATTGCCACAACCTTCTCTTTCGGTAGTTATTTAGCCTGTCATTTAATGGTAATGATTGAATGTTGTCTTTTAATATGCTCTTTAGTTCTGATAAATGTCCATCTATGTGTATTAGTTTCCTTTCACTGTTTTCCAATGGTTTCTTTTAACATTTTAGGTGTATATGTATCTTTGCTGACATTCTTTATTATGTGTTATCTTTGTTTACCTTAAAATTACGTATTATAATGTATTTTAATTGACTACTTTTATGGCATTCGCGTAAAAAAAACCCTCTCTCTCTCTCTCTCTCTCTCTCTCTCTCTCTCTCTCTCTCTCTCTCTCTCTCTCATTAAACTACGATTCAACCGTTTTCCTGAGACGAATAAAATGCTGACCAGGCGGATTATGATGTAACGAACACAATATTTCCAGTATGATAGAACGAAGCCTATTTTCTAGGTTGGAACTACACACTTAGGCACTAGCGTTTTCTCAGATTTGGCCAGGAACTTAATTAGAATAGTAGAATAGCTCTGTGCTGCCTGTATTGTTAGTTCTAAAATCAGAAAAGGCTTCGGTTATCTCTTTTACAGGTAAGAATCGTTTGTGTTCGTAAAATTCTTAAAGAATAAGTACTTTTAATGTTGAAGATTTCAGTGGTAACTTTAGTAGTTGCAATATTCTTGTGAGTTCTCTCTCTATATATATTTTAATATTATATGATGGAATGTTTAATTGTTTTTAAGAATTTATATTTGCATTTGTATTAATAAACAAATTAAATAACATTATGTTGAACTTTAAACGTACTAACTTACTGTTAGTATGCCATACAAGACAAAGCATGAAATTGTTTTAAATTTTTTCATGCTGGCTTGCAAGAATTTAATTTTTAAATGTGTTTTTCCGTGTGTTACAGAAAATGAGATTTATTTTCACTAAAATTCACCTTTTCTAAAGTTGCGACGAAAATAAAACATCACACATGTTACAGTCATTCAATCTTCTCTTAGGATATAGAGTCGCGGTGTGTTAATATGTTGACGTTAGAAGGATATTTTTAATATTGATTTTTTTTCCGCTTGTTAAATCCTTTGACTTTGGTAACAGCTGAAGATGGTTAAATTACTCTCAGATACGTTCAATAATTTATCTGTAGAATTTGTGCGACTCTTAGAATGCGCAATAATTTTACGAGGAAGAATTTAAATACAGTCTACATAGGTCACATAACAAGCACTCAATTAAAACAGGTCCGGGAATGGAACATACCAGTCACTGTTCAAAGTTGTCGTGAATGTGTCATGATACTTTTAGCCTAGTTTTCCCCTCAGTTCGTTAGCGAGGATGACATTTTCTTTAGCATAGAATCAAGATGTTAATAGAATAAACACGCAGTGTTGTTAATGTGTGTGAGTTCCAGCGAGTTCCATTCGCATGATAATTACAGCCTGCAAATTTCTCAACGTTTCATGTAACTATATAAATTCACTCTATATTTTGACAAAAGTTATTTCAAAATAAAAGGCTACATGCAGTAAAAGCTGAGAAAATAAAAAGTGATAAAGTTGTATTTTACACTTGTTGGCGTAATAACGTTTAAGAATATGTTGATATGACGTATGTGTCAACACGTTTCTTCACCTTAACTGATTGTAGATAGCAGACTCGCTCGCGTGAGTTCGAGCATAAAACTATTTCTTTGAATACACCATGCATTTTACGTAATAAAATTTTACCTGTTTTCTAGATTTTGGTGGTTTTGGGTTGTTTTTTCTTGGGGGGGGTGTTTTTCTTAAAGCAAGAGACTAACATACAGACTGGATGATAGAACACTTTCCCAATCTTACGACGTTAACTGAATAGATTATATATATATATATATATATATATATATATATATATATATATATATATATATATATATATATATATATATATATATATATATATATATATATATATATTCTTATTTTCATTTGATGTTATCCTGTCATTAAAATTTTCGCTATGCAAATGCAATGACATGTGAAACGTGTTTAGACGTTTTATGAAGGTGTTATTGTGGCGGTATTACAATTTGCTGCATTTTTTGGCAGGGTTTCATTATGGTTGTGAGCATTTTGAACAATAAAATGTGTTTTATCTCATTCATTATTGTGTGTAAAACGCAATAATGGATGAAATAAAACACATTATATTGCACAGAAAGATGCTGATGTGCAAGACAGATGAATACAATGTTTACCATGTGACTGATGAATATATCAGTTGCTATATGTGATCAATGAAATAAAATGTTTTAATATAGAGATGGAGTAAAAACAAATTATAATACATAAAGAAATCAGCAAAGTGAAAAATGAAATGCAAAGGCTAGATAAGGAAAATATTGCAAAACCTACGAAAGTAAAAGGGCACATATTTTGGGTCACTAAACAATTTTAGCAACTTTAAAAATAACAAGTCTTAACTGAACTAAAAAAATATTTTCTAGAAACGTGTAACAAGGCGAGGAGTAGCAGATAGCTATGTAGTCGTGGAGGTAGTTGTAGCGGTAGAAGTAGTTCTACATATTCATTTATTGATTAATTAACAGAGACTTGACACATATTGTCAATTACTTGGGTACAACACTACCCGGCACAATTGGCATTATAATAAGTTATATTTTGACATTTTTTGACACGTTATTTCTTATTAGCTGACAATGCTTTTTTGCCTTTGGTTCGTTTTGATTTTGTACCAAAGGTTTAGTTTGGGTAATGAAAACAATATAAAACAGAAAGAGCTTAAAGAAAAGTCAATTATTATTAAATTTTCATTTAATATATTTAGACAATCAATTTATAAATGTAAATTACGCCAGCTTCTGTACCCATAGACATAATGATACATATGTATTTGTAGATCATGGTTCCTTTGAATAAGACTTTCAAAATTTCGTCCGTTTTATATGCACAATTCTTACAAATGCTTTAGTACTTTTTGCTCACTTTCTTTTTTTTTCTAAATTGCTGCACAGTGTATCAGCTATTAGTCTTATATACTTTATGACATCTCTATTTATAGCAATGTTTATTCCGAAATGAAAAGTATCTAATGACCTTTAAAACTGTTGCGGTAACCAAGAATGAGAACAGTATTCTCACACAGTACTTCGTATTAAAAATATACCATCAAGACCCACAGTATAATTCAGCCTAACTGTTGAATCTGAAATGCATTGTTGCGATCTTATTGTAATGTTGTCATCAGTCATATGAGATCTTATTGTAATATTGCCTTCAGTCATATGAGATCTTATTGTAATATTGACATCAGTCCTATCCGTCTTCCCATAAATTCTTTATCAAAAAAACTATATGCAGTGTTTTGAATAGTGGAAATATAGTGTGTAATAGAAGTTAACTTTTGTATTTAAGCAACCAAATCCCATTTGCTTATCACGTAAGCATTTTAAAATTAAAATTGCAATTAAAATAAAGTAACCTTTGTACAACCAGGAGTTAAAATTAACTGCAATGTATGGTTTTGTTGTGCTTGTTTGAAGTTACATGGTGTAAAGACAGTCTAGTACACTTTATGCCCAAAAACCTATCTAAATATGGACTGTGAAAACTTGTCTTTGTTTTGGGGATAACAACATGAGCTATCATCCTAAGATTCGTCTTAGTAAACGAGATTATGCAATAACCAGCAATGCCTTGATCACCGGCAACTGAGAAACATTTATGTAACCATCGCTGTAATTCATTCAGACGTGAACATGTATCATCCCTGTAGACCGCCGACGAGAACTCTCGCCGGCAAAGATGTGATTCTTTACTTGATTACAGGCACACATTAAAGCTTCTCAAGGATTATCTTTATATTATACGTTCAAGTGGTAATGACGTTAACATTTTTCAACCCTTTGTAAACGTTTCAGTGTGTACACTTAAAAATAAATACTAATTTATATTGAGGGAATTGCAAGAATAAAATATAAGACTTGCTACGTAAATCTGTAGGCGTTGCTATTCCGACTATAGCGATAGGACCATTAATCTAACAAAGTATACTGCATCTGCAAGTACGCAATTAGTCCCTGTACAGAGTCACTGAAGGACCTGAGGCTGATTTGAAAGTACATAAATTTGTTCTTGTTAAGTGTGAGTGCCGATGTTATATTAGATGTTATGGTCAGTCTAAAAAGGTTTTCTAAAAATCTGACAATTGTGTTTTTGAGCTCACAAAGTAATGATTGCTTATCAAAGCAGTAACTGAAAAACTGAGCTGAAGAAAAAACAAAACATTGTTTCTCATACACCCACGCGACCGCAGATAAAGAGGAACAAATATGTGAATACAAATTTATATACTATATTTAGCTTAAATACATTAATTAGGTGCAATATCATTAGCATTTTCCAGCTAATAAACATGTTCTTATCTGCCACCATGTAAACGGTCCAAGCTAAGTAATGATATCAATTTTCGTGAATTTTATGGTTTCATTCTTTTCCAAGAAATCATAAATGTATTTATATAACACGTAAACGGTTCTTGAATAGAGTTTCTGAATTTACATCTGCATATTTTAAAGCTCGAATATATATATACCGATTATTTTCATTACAAGAAAATAAAGTATATGGTCTATTAGTCTGCAAATGATCCAGTGAAGTGAGTACCTTGCAGACAAAAGAGTTTAGTATATTGAGTCTTTTTTCAACCTACACGCGAGCTGCAATAAGTACTATTGTTTGTTAATACGCTATAAATTCATCTATATTTTTTCTTGCATTTCTGAAAATAAACGAGAGTGTCAGTCGTTTATCTGACTTCTTTAAATATGCTGCTGAATTCTTCTTTATGTTCGCCACAGTCCTGCTAGGCCATAACATGGTCAATATGGCCGAGATTTATTTCAACAACAAGGTTATACTCGGTTGAAACACAAGCTAGCTAATCGTCTCCCAAACTGACAGAAATTACTAGTTTTTATCCGCTCAATTTGAATAACAACCATCAATTTCTTCTCGTCCATCCCTCAACTCCGTTTTATTTAGCGAATTTAGTCACCTTTTTAAACGAGAAAACTCTGATGTGAAAGTAAGTCGTGATTAGCCACCGTATAAAACGAAAAAAAAAACCTGACATGAAAGTAAGTCGAGATTAGCCACCGTTTAAAAAGAGAAAACCCAAATTTGAAAGTAAGTCTTAGTATTGACACCTTCAGAGATCATTTAAGATCGAATGAAAGAAAATCTTTCTCCGCCCAATGTATTAGTTGTTACCAAAGATATTCACCTGAAGAACACTCCTAGATAAACCTTATATCACCATAAAGAAGAGACAAACTATTGTAAATTAATGCCACACTACAATAAAGTTTCAAGCATGTATGTAGCATATTGCATCTGACGTTTCGATTATGTATGTAGCATATTGTTTTGAAAGGCCATACAGAATCAATTATGACACAACGTGGCGAAAATTTATTGTTTAAAAAACCTAATACTTGTGATCGAAGTGCATGATATAAAGTAAGCCATACGAGCAATTTGTTCAATACTGGGTCTGTTGTAAAGATTTAACTCATGTAATAATATTAATGATACCAAATTCAGATTAACAAATGTTGAAAATCCATTGTTGTCTTAAACAACTAACAACCAGCCATGAAAATCTGGTTGTGAAGCAGATTTTTCTGGTTGCCAGATGCATTATTGCTTTCGAACCTGGTTGTTTTTGGTCCCTATTACAGTCTAGTCAAGAATATAATGCATCCAGATGGTCATTTAATCTTATATTCATTAAGCATGAAACTCCGTCTGGTGTTTCCAAACTCTTACTCAGATATAATCCATAATTTAAGACCAAGTTACACTGGGCCAGAGAATGCTGTACATTAATCGGAATATGTTAAAGTATTTTTCCGCCTATGACAAAGATAAGGACATACACCCCACCCTCCTCGGAAATGCCTAAACTATTCCGCTAATGGCGCACTCTGTTCTCTTGAAGCGTCACTGCCACCACAAGATGTAATCGCCTTTCCGTCTTGCAAAAATGAATGCCCATGTTTTTACTTCATTTTTCAGAGAGATTCTCATTAAGTCGCGAAAAAAATTGAGCCCTAAGCCAGCAAATCTGGTATTATCTTTGTTAAAGTTTCATCTTTTTTCAGCAAAGTTCAACGCAAAAATTATTGAAACGACAATTTTAAACAAAGCACACTCAAGGAGTCAAACGACTGTGCAGGTAGTGACATTGTTTACCTATATAATGGCAACTTGTCCACTGGACTACCTTAGTTATAGTGGACCAAATATTCCGGTGAAGCTTTTTTTTCAAGCATGAACTTCCTGGATAACATTTTTTTTTTAAAAAAAAAAACTGAGATTCTGTAAATAATTATCAAAACAAAATCCAACATATATAGTTAATGGTAAAACAACCCAAACAACATGTGGGGAAAATTATTGATCTGATGTCATGATGTCAATAGTTTTATCTAAATTGACACATTTATTTTTAATCTTAACACTTCGTCAGCTTGTTACTAAAAGATTTGATAAGATATTTATTAAGCTATTTTAAATGATGGCTTTGATATAGGGTTATTTGAAATATTTAATAAAAATAACATTAAATTATTGACCGTCTCTTGATCAATCCATCGGCATAACAGAATATAATTCAATATTTTCTCTACATGCACGAGTTATTAATGTATATATCTTTTTCAAATATCCAATCTGCAAAATGCTGGAATTGTCCTTATTGTTACAAAATTCGTTTTGGAAAGTATGTGTTTTAGATATTATATCAATCGAAAACAATCTAGACTTCTTTGAATGTTTACAAGAAGATATCTAAATAATTAAAAATATAATAATTAATCAAAGACAACTTGTCACGGTTGTTGTGGGGCTTAAAATTTGTATATTTCTATTTGAAAACCAAGTTTTGTGTTTATCCTAGAAAAGTATAGAGCATAGGCTTTCACCAAAGATTACACATTCTTGTGGCATTATAAATTCAGTCTGATGTATATCACAATCCTTGTGGCATTATAAATTCAGTCTGATGTATATCACAATTCTTGTGGCATTATAAGTTCTGTCTGATGTATATCACAATTCTTGTGGCATTATAAGTTCTGTCTGATGTATATCACAAAGATGAAAATTCCAGCATGATGAAAATATGATGTGTCTCCTTCGCTCAAAATTGACTGTAATTCTTCTTTATAGACAATGATGCATGCATATGTACTTAATTTGTTCAGTGTCCAAAACATCAAGATAATTGTTTTATTCAGCATAACACACAAAAACAAGTATGAGTAATATATAAGACAAATAAACATCTTTCATGAATAAGACTACTTTGGATGCAGACTACAAGCAGATCTCCAAATTCCTATTTCACACAGCAAAGTAGGGACTAGTTTTGTAACACTTATGATCACTAAATGAAACATGTACTTAAAAATTACATCTATCCCTACCTACCTCCCTAGACTACTCTCTGTCTCTGTCTCTGTCTGTCTGTCTGTCTGTCTCTCTCTCTCTCTCTCTCTCTCTCTCTCTCTCTCTCTCTCTCTCTCTCTATATATATATATATATATATATATATATATATATATATATATATATATATATATATATATATATATAGATATATATATATATATATATATATATATATATATATATATATATATATATATATATATATACTAGTACGTGACAAGGGATCGTACACATTAACAAATAAAAGAGTGAAAGCCAACAAGCTTTGTAAATTTTAACAAAACAATTTATTTCCCTAGACAACAATGTACAAATTGGTAAATGGGACCTACAGTTTGTGAATAGAATCCAAATATGATTCTAAGAATAAAAACACAAGTCCTATCACTAAAAAGTCCTACAAGATTACAGGTTCGAGTCCCGACGACGTTAGAATATGGTGCGATGACGTCAGATGTAGTCCAATGTATGAATATCAACAACTCCTCACTTGAATTACAATTATATCTTCAGAATAATTCCAGAATAAACTGCCATGAATATCTTTCGGAATTTATTTTATAAGAAAGTAGCTTGTTGATTGTCTAGGAGAATAAATTATTGAATCCAAAAATCAAAGTATAAAATATTCTGGCAAAAATTTAAAAAAACCCACCTGGTTCCTTCAAGGTTTTGAATGACTCTATCTGGAAAAAAAAATGTATAGAATGAGTATTTAAACTCAAAATATCACATCAAATCTCGCGAGATTGGTTATGTGGTCTCTTACTACTCTAAAATTCACACGTCACTCCACTTAAAAATCCAATCATAAAAAGTATGTTTACAAACAGTGATCACACAAAGAAAGTATGTCCGTGATGCTGACCAATCAGTTTAGCTTCCTGTTGATTTTATTACCAGGGTAAGACGGACTCAGTGTTAAATCTCACGTATTACGTCTTCGTCTTGAATATACAAACTTTGTGCTAAAATTATATCTCACTACTAAAATTGAATCTCGAATCTGAGAAAAATTTTCATTGCAATTAAATACAATGAAACAAAAATCAAAAAGAATTTTAAACCTTACACACAAGCAATTTAATCACATATACATACATACATACATACATACATACATACATACATACATACATACATACATACATACATACATACATACATACATACATACATACATACATACATACATACATACATACATACATACATACATACATACATACATACATACATACATACACAGGCCCGGCGCATGGTGTTTTTCTTGTGTGTGCGAATATCTATCATTGTGTATGCGATGAATGTTTGGCGGCTTCCCAAACCTTTAGTATTATGCCTGTGTGCATCGCGCACTTCCCACAGGCAACCAGCCGGGTTTGTATATATGTTATTATTGTTGTTGTTGTGGCGTCCAGTATTATTGGTGGAAGATGAAATCGGGAAATCACCGGAAAGAACCACGGAAAGCTACTAGCAAGCTTTCTCACATAGCCACATTTGCCGAATCCTAGACTCAACCAACGCAGACTGAAGTGAGATGGCAGAGATCTGTAACGGGCAGCGCTTTAGACCACTTGGGGCCCCAAATATATATATATATATATATATATATATATATATATATATATATATATATATATATATATATATATATATATATATATATATATATATATATATATATATATATATATATATGACACGTTTTGTCTTGGCATTCACTTAAAAAATGGTGAATTAACAAATGCATTACTTATATGTCGAACAAACGAAATTAAACAATTTATTGTTAGTATCCTTACTTAGATTTGATTCTGTTTAATTATTTATTTTATAATCTATCTGACTATATGATAAAGATAGTCAATAAGCAAAGAATGTTGTACAACTATAGGAGTCTAACAGCATATCAACAATGAGCGAACCCACCTGTGTAAGACTGGCTGAAGTCGCTGTTTCCCATATTTCCAAGGTCCTCAAGACAACAGTCGTTGTCAGTGAACGCTAAAACCACACATAAGTTTCCTTTTCTCAACTAACGACCACACATTCATATTTTCTTAATTCAAGTTTATATATGATTTGTCAGAATTTATGTTAAGCCATAGATGGATATTTTATGTCACGAACAACATAATAGTCGTAAACTCATTAATTCATTCCTTCCTTTCTTCATTCAATCAGTTAATGAAGTCAGTCAATCAGTCACCCACTCAGATAGCGTTGTTGTCCAAATCTATATTTGGTCCTAGCAATGCCACACTTGTCGATCAGGTATTTATCCTCGTTCAGATCGCTCAGATCGCACGTGTAATCTTTACCCGCAATATAGTTGGGCATCAAAAAGGAGAGGCTGTTGGTCAAGCCAGAGGTTTTTGCTTGACAGAACGGTGTCAAAACCCTGCCGCTATAACCGAATGTGCATCTTAATCTTTGTTTGTTTAGAACATTACTGTGGATAATTAAAACTCGTGTGTTATGATAATGTTCGTCCATCGGACAATTCATGTCATCGATTCACTTGGGGCGGGTCCGGAGATGGCTGATCAGTCCAATCCGGGTCATGAAGAGTCTGTTGTAGTTGGGACATTGCTGTTCAGGTTACTTACTGGGTAATGAGGAACTATTGTTCCTGGATTTACGGAGTGTACGTTTTTCAGCTGCCTGATGTCTCTCTTATCCCATACATTTGAGATTAGTCTAGTTTTGGCAATGCTAGTGTTGATCTCATTGTCTATGTAGACTGCTTGTGATAGGGTGCTGCGGAGGTATGTGAATCTGTCCACATGTTTTGAGCTTATGGCCATTGAAGTGGTGGATGGTTCCAGATAGACTTTTCCAGGAGTTGTCTGATGAGGAACCTCTATATTTCTGGTGGAGATGGTTAGTGCGTGGTTTGTGCACGCTGTGGAAAAGAGGCCCATGCTCTGTTACATGCTTGCCTCTGTGCTTGAGTTGAAGGCACATACATCTGCAAAAAGAAAGGCACGAACGTCTTCAACTTGGACTTTGGTTTTGGCTTGAAGCCTCCTCAGGTTGAACAACTTCCCATCCATACGATATCGACATCACTGTACTTGAAAGCGTCCATAAACATGGCGGAGAACATGAGGCTGAAGAGAGTGGGGACTAATACGCATCCTTGTTTCACACCATTCATAACATCAAAGTGTTCTTAAAGGTTACCCTGGTACTGGACTCTGGCAAGCATGCCATCATGAAATTGTTTCACCATTTCAGTGAAGACTTCCAGACATCCAAATTTGGCTAAAGTTTTCCGCAGGCCTTCCAGGCTGGCATTGTCGAATGCCTTAGTCAGGTCCACATGAATAGCTGAACATTTTGTTTCTGGCACTTTTCATGCATTTGTCTGGCAGCAAAGATCATGTCGATAGCGGATCTCTTCTTTCTGAAGCCACACTGAGTTCCGGCAGTAGGCCATGATCAATGTGCTCTGTGAGTCTGTGGTAGTCGCAGGAATGGCGATTTCCTTTGCGTTTATAAATATTGATGATTGATGCACCTTTGAATTCCTGGGATATGCTTTTCTGTTTCCAAATCCCACAAAACATCACTGTTAGTCTATGCACTAGCTTGGTTCCATCATACTCGAAGATCTCCGCTAGGATGGAGTACGCTCCTGACGCTTTCTCACTAGACAGGAACTCAACGGCCTTGTAAGTTTCTATCACTGTTGGAGGTCAGCTAATCTCTCGTTGATGTCAACCTGGGACAGGCTTCATCGCTTCATCCTTGATGGAAGAGGGTCTGTTGCGGACACCGTCAAAGTGTTTTGCCCAGCGCTCCAGTATTTTCTCCTTCTCGCTTATGAGAGTACTGCCATTTGAGCTCAATAATGGAGCTGTGCCTGGTGTTACTGGGCCACAAACATCACGAATAGCACTATATAATATTTGCATGTTGTCTCTGTCGGCAAAAGACTGAATATCACCAACCTTTCGACTGATCCATATGTCCTGCATCTGCACAGCTTGGTTGACTCTGCTGAAGTCATTTTTGTTTTAAGTGGATTTGGGGTCGATGCTGAACGCACGGTGGAAATGGTGCTTTTCTTCTAGCAAGGACTGTATTTCTTCACAGTTCTCATCAAACTAGTCTTGTTCTTTTCGCGAAGTGATGCCAAGGGTTTCTTCATGCAACAGAGTTCATCAGTTGCCTGAAGGCCGCCCAACATTACTCTGTGTCATTGGTATCAGTCTGAAGTTTCTAGCTGGCTTGTCAAAGCTGCAGACAAAGCTTGCTCAGCGTTGCAGTCTTTCAGCCTGGAAACGTTGAGGCGTTTTGGGACTTTTAGTCCCTGTGGGCGTCTTGGAGGCTGAATTCGAAGAGTCATTATGGATATCTGTTGCTAGTTGTCTGTCCAGCAGTTAGCACCACACATCGCTCTGGTCACACGGACATCCTGCCTGTCACTCCTACGGACTAAGATGTAGTCGATCAGATGCCAATGCATAGACCGAAACATATAAATTCTCTGTTTATTCATTCATTTCATATTTAATGCACCCTTCAAATATCTCAAATTGTAACTAGACGTTGTGTTGTAAGGAAGTTTGCCATTTGAAAAGACTGAAGTCTTTTCCCTTTCATTGTAAAATTATACCTGCCTTCTATGCAGATTAAATCATCATCTTTGATCAGCCAGTGTTGGCCTACCAGCTGCTGCCTCGCTTGGCGCTCAGCATTAAGAGGTTAGTGTTAGGACTAGTCGGCCTGGTGTTAGGATAATTTGATTGGGTGGGACATGATACTACATGTCTGCGGTATGATGCCCCAGTGCCAGACATCACTATAAACTCCCACACGCATATTAGCGATAAAACTTAAGAATTGCTAAAGCCACGTTAAAAATAAACACACACAAACACAAACACAAACACAAACACACATTTTGACCTAATATTAACAACCGCAGGGCTTTGAGACATAGTCACTGGGGTAGATGAGAACAAACTTCACATGCATTGCTGTATTGTTATGATAAGGACCATTTCAAAAGTAGATATCACAATAATACACACTTATGAAAACGTGTATAAGATATTCTAGCGTAGCATGAAAGTGGATTCTTATTTATGCGTATAAATCAATGTCCGGGAAGACAGTGATAATCGATTATGAAGAAAATATATTTGCACTTTAAAATGTTCTTTTCAAAGTCTCTTTTTATTATGCACATAATAGGCACTGTTTGACTGCATGACAAGTAAGGTGGTATGTCCTTAAGTCATGTAACTTCAGGTGCAAAATAGTAAATTAGAATATGTATATAAATCTGTACAAGGTCAGTAGTGGCAGTTAGGTAGTAGAATCCTCCCATGTTTATAATTAACATATATTTGACATTTTTGATGTAGACGACAATGAACAAAAATTTTAATCTAAGCCAAAATTTTATTTGTCTTGTGTAGTTATGTATACTTATTAGACAACCACTGCAGTACTGTAACTTTGTTATATCTAACTGACTTTTTTGAAAACGTGCAAAAAATGTATAATATGATACAAAACGAGCTGTAACACGTTTTCTACAATACATGTTTTGACATAGGACAAAAATGTTGTTTAGTATAAGTCTGTTTACCAAGAAAGTCAAAGTTGAAGAATGATAAAAACCAATGTCAGTCATCGCTTACAATAATTCAAATAACAGGTTATGATTTGCTGAATGTCAATGATGATTTAATAGCATCATGGTTACATGGAATGCAGCAAAGCATCCTAGTACAGAAACTCCTAATTAAGAAGATTCTTATTTTTATTTAATTATAAATGAGGTATATGGAAATTATTTTCCGTATTCTCAAAACTATTTAGGCAAAATACTAAAATTTAAGTTAAAAGTCCTAAATTTTTGACGATCATTTAAAAGCATGGCTAAAATACTAGAACTTTCATAATTTCTACTTGTACACTATTTGTACATGGACTTTAGGGACGCATGCTTCATCTAAGTATGATATATGACATAATTTTCAATATTTAAAAAATATGAGCTTCAGCTTTGAAAAAATAAACGTTTAGAATACAAGTACAGGTTTCAAGATATGAAAGGTTTTGACGGTTCAAACATGTCGCTTTTAATTGTAATCAATGCCTACTACCTTTAACATCGCGTTGTGAGGTTTAAATTGTGAGTCATCTAATAAAGGGTACTTTTTGTTTGAATGTTAATGTACCTAATCAAGCATAATTTTCGTAATCTATTGAATCTTACTTTTAACGATGTAATGAATCAAGGTTGGTTTTCACAATATATTCAATCACGCTCATTTTTTTTAAGATAAATCGAATCAAGCTAACTCTTCATGATATATTGAAACAAGTTTACTTTCCATGGTATATTCAATCAAGCTTACTTTTTACGGTATATTCAATCAAGTTTACTTTCCACGATATATTGGATCATGCCTACTTTTCACAATATATTCAGTCAAGCTTTCTTGTCACAACATATTGATTCGTGGTTTTCACAATATATTGAATGACGTTTACTTTTTATTTAAATGGTGGTGTATGGAATTGATCGTACATTTTGTTTGAAAGGTGATGCATAATATATATTGAATCAAGGTGTTCACAATATAATGAATCAAGCTTACTTTTCATTTAAATTGGTGGTGTATTGAATCAAGCATATATTTCATAATAAACTGAATTTTAATAAATATCATAATTTTTTCTTTTGGAATTTTTCCTTACAGGTACAGGTGGTGACAATCTCCCAAAATTATACATGGAAATAATCCTACCTGCGTCAGCTATTCTGCTATAACAGTGTACAGATTCGTGTACACTTTAGTGTGCCAGCTATTTCGCTAATGTACACATTATACATATTCATTGTCACGGAATAGTATCAATCTTTTCATTTATCAAATACATGTACTCGGATTTCGTTTTGTGTCCAACGATTCTCGAGATCAATTTATGTATATTATCCATTATTTCGAAGGAGTGAGTTCGGTTCATTCCATACTGCACATTTAAAGTGCTTTCGATAGGAAAATAGGAATAGTTCAAGGTTACAAACGATGTAGGCTGCATCGTCTGTGTATAAATGCTTCTCTGTAAGGCGATACCTTCACATTACGGAACGTCTTGTCAGTAAGCAGTATACTTAGGATCTTGCACATCTTCAGCTGTAGAGGTATGTAAGTTATTTAATAATTTCTTATGTATATTATTTCTTATGTATTTTGTGAGTTATAGCTATTTGTACTACTACGTTTATTTTTGTATATTTTCTATGTAGCTTCGGCTTTCTTGGCATTATGCAAATATTTTTTATTCGTGTTTGTGACTTAGCAAGAGCTTTATATTAGCAATATAAAGTTGCAGTTTATTAGGAAACGTGTAGTACCATAAGGTTCATATCGGATACGGTTTGGTTCACTTCTGAACCTGTTTATTGCTTAGTATTGTTGTGCCGATAATGCAATTTGTATAGCTTATACTATATAACGTCATTTCGTTTTATTGTATATGTCCATGTCATGGATAGTACACGGTTTAAGATGTATTTTCAGCTCAAGAGAGTCGAAGTGGTACTAGCTGTAGAGCTAACCATAAAAGTTTACCAAGGCAGCTGTAAAGCTGAACCATAGTAGCCGTATAGCTGAGTGAAAGTGTTGCAAGTCGAGTAGCAGGTAATCGGGCGTTTCTGACCGAATTGGTGGGCGCTGATTGCTACCTTGACCAATGAATTGAATAGTGGTTGATGACTACCTATAATGCTGATTGCTTGATTGACTAGTGTGACTGGTAGCCAAGCGTGATAGTGACGGAGTATTTTGAGTTACTCCATGCATGTGATCTTTTAGACGTAGGCTAATTTGGGTGTAATGATATTTTGTATGATATCTATCCTTTTGTTTTCATCATTTTACTATTTGAGTAAAATACCTCATTTTTCACTGTTTGAGCAAGTACATTTTATTATATGAGTAAAGTACAACATTGTTTTACTATTTTGTGTAAGATGCATCATTATTTTCGTCTTCTGAAATTACTGTGAATCGTTCACCTTTGTTCTAAGGTCATTTATTTGTATTTATATTTATTGCATTATTCGGTTCGTGCGTATTATGTTAATTTGTCCAATATTTGGATATTATACACGCACGTGTTGACCAATATTCTTTACTCATTCTAGTCATACATCAATAAACATTGTATTTATATCACCAGCAAAAGTGTTCTGTTATAAATCCGAAATTCAACCCGGTTATATTGTTACATTCGATTATACTTTATGTTGTTGTTGTTGTTGTTGTTATTGGGCTTAACGCCATTTTTCAGCACACGATAGGCTATTCATGGCGGCCAGTATTAATGGTGGAGGAAGAAACCGGGAAATCACCGGAAAGAACCACCGACCCACGAGTTGCTACTGGCAAGCTTTCTCACATATCCACATTCGCCGAATCCTAGACAATTTATAATAGATATTAAAATTTATTCCCTTTTTAAACCATTTAAGTTCGACAAACATATGGGAGCTACAAAAACTAGTTTTGGAGAGTATATGATTCGTAATCCAAGGGTTAGCGGATTTAATACCCTTGTAAACCAACCCAGGTTGGGTGCCTCTGGGTATCTTTGGGAAAGTCACTTAATTTTTTTCTTTCATGAGCATTATAAAGCCAACAATAAATCCAGAAAACAGATAACAATAGCAAATAATTACGTTATGGTTCATATACTTACTGGATTAAGAATGATTTACTATTGGTCCTTTGGAATTTTCATTAATAAACAATTGACTCACAACTTTGGCCGGGTGTTAGATATGGGGAGTTTCTATATTCGCCCATTATGCCCTAACTTCTCATTTATCTTTAGTATGAATACATTATTATGTTCTTATTTTTTCTGTTAACTCTAAATTGTCAGAATAGTTCATTATTGTATGATGTTACACGGATTAACATTGCACGACATGCGTGTCTAAAAATAGTATAGTGTATTAGGAACTACCTGTTAAACAATGTAAGCTCATTTAGTACACAGCTTTTCGTTTATAGATTTGTTATGGATGAACTAAACAAGCTCTTTGATTCATTTGAAAGAAGGAATGATTACGTACGAGTTTAATGAGTCACAACTGAAACTTCAACAAGCAAAAGAATGATCATGATGATAGCAATGTCAACAACACACGTGAGATGCAGTAGCTGAAAATACTATATTGATCATTTAAACAGTTATTTAGAAGACATATTCGTATTTTTTAGTAAATAGAATGGTTCAGACTGTGACAAGAGCTCTTTAGGTTCTATACCAATTGCACAGAAAAGCATATTGGTGCCAAGGGATATCATACAGCTATCAGAGATGTACCATTGTACAAGTTAGTCAAAACACTAAATTCGATTTTAACAAAATGCAACTGAAGGTCTTTGTAGGAAACTATGAACCTCGGCGCCAAAAGCCAAGACGAAGACAAAGTCTTATTTACACTGGGTAAAGTGACTGTCAATACAGCAGCTTCTTTGGAATTTTCATCGTTTATCTATTTTGATGCAATATTAGGCTAGTGATAGAAGACATACACTGCATGACACAGGTCATAGTTAGGGTCCGTCCAATAGCGAGCATGCAAGTGATAGAGCATAAAAATGTCATCTTTAGCGCTGTAAAAATGGTAATAAATATACTTACATGAATGCATCATTAATGTCCTCAAATCTTACTTTCTCATTTCTGCAAATCTGAATGACATGACACATGTCGTGGAAAACATGATACACACCTAACTTCCTAACTTGTACCGTACTTTCGAGTACATTTTCCAGCTTATATCACACTCTCTTTACTGCACTGAATTGACATAATAAATCAAGTCCATCATAAGTAGAAAAGCAGATTGAGTTGGATCAACAGAAAAGAAAATCTATTCATTTCTTACCAACTAGAAAAAAATTTCAATGATCTGTTACGTGACATTGGCTTGTACTCAGTAACAAAGAAAAGAGTGAAAGCCAACAAAACAATTTATTTCCCTAAACAACAATGTAAACAATGGTAAATATTACTTACAGTTGATGAATATAATCATAATATGAGTCTAAGAATATAAACACAAGTGTTGTCACTAGATAGTCTTATAAAAATCCAGGTTCGAGTCCCGACGACGTACGAGTATTGAAGGCGATAACGTCATATGTATTCGTGCAGTATTACTCAGGTTGACCTCGTTCATAGTTTCCATACAAATGCAGTCATTGGTAATGACTATACGCATCTTAACTGGTGAGAGACGTAGCCTAAATTCCGTCTTGGACATGTATACTTCAATAAAGTCTTCAGTAAATAAATACTGTCTTCGGTTTTCATTGCATGACCTACATGTGTGTTCGGCACACCTTGATTAGAACCATTATAATAATGTTATTCTAACACATATATTCTCTAGGGCAGTGTTTCTCAAACTTGTAACATTAGCGTACCACATTAGGATATTGGTCTTATTGGCGCACCCCTTCTTAGTGAGCGATTTCAGTGCAAATTTTAGTTACTTATTTTCTGCAGCGTATCTTTTGAAACCATTTTGCGTATCACTAGTTTTTGAGTACCACAGTTTGCGAACCGCTTCTCTAATGATCCAAACAATTAAAAGTGATTTTTTTTTGTGAAACATTTCTTTTTGTTTAAGTATATTTTCAAGTACAACTTAGTTCTTTTCATATTTAAACCAAAGACGCTGTGCATTTAACATAATAGTTTCAATGTATTGGGACAGTTACTACAAAAACCATTTTGCAGAATTGTAAAATGCGTTACTTCGGTCAGTTTATTCTGCTATACTGTTCATATTGTGATAATCCCGAAGTCAGTCCAACATTGCATGTTCGATATAGACAGAGGTAATGGAGACAAGCGCAGTTAAATATGGGAAAGGTTGGGTCAAAAAGAGTAGATGGTTGTTTGTCTGTACCCTAGCCTCCATATATAGCATTTTGTGAGCCTACAAAATGTGAACTTGTCAACATAACAAGCAACGTAATGCAAACATTTTTAGAAAATTTGAAAATTGGTTAAAATATGACTAGCAATATCCTTATCGTGGTTGATACCATGTCATTAAGGCAACAACATTGGGCGACTTCCGTATACTTTAGCTGAAAAACATCGTGATGGTGGAAAACTTCATATGCTGTGAACTTCAGGACAAATTCTATATGGATATATTTATTGCCTTCTCCATATTATATTGATATAGTCCATGTCTTCTCCATATCATTTTATATAGTCCATGACTTCTGCATAATATTTTGCATACCTACGTTATACAGCCAGTTTCGTAGTTTTGCTTTCCTGATTCCACTGTGACAGATCCATAACTGATAACCAATAAGAAATGATAAGAAAGCACCATATATGGCACATAATAATCCCCATGGAATAGAAAGCACGAAATTCTCGTCAGGCAGTTCATTTATGGAGAATACCGACAATAACTTGTAGTAAGACTTAGCACCAATTAAAATGGCAAAAATGGCCAAGCAACCTGAAATAATAATAATAATAATAATAATAATAATAATAATAATAATAATAATAATAATAATAATAATAATAATAATAATAAGAGTAATAATAATAATGGTGATTTTAACCAAGATAAACATGATGACTATAATGAATACTAAATGATCTGAAAAAAGCATTGGAAACAATTATATCTCGTCTCGCCAAGTGTTGGTTCTTTCCGACGTAGACCATTCAACTAACCGAAGAACGGGGTTAACGAAAAAGTCTGTACCGAGGTATTTCTAATTACACCGCGATACGCACCTTGTTATTCTGCTAGTACATAAGTGTGTGTATGTGTGTGTGTGTGTGTGTGTGTGTGTGTGTGTGTGTGTGTGTGTGTGTGTGGTTTTAACGTAGCTTTAACAATTTGAGTCATATCACTAGAATGTCGGAAAAGTCTGTACCGAGGTATTTCTAATTACACCGCGATACGCACCTTGTTATTCTGCTAGTACATAAGTGTGTGTGTGTGTGTGTGTGTGTGTGTGTGTGTGTGTGTGTGTGTGTGTGTGTGGTTTTGACGCAGCTTTAACAATTTGAGTCATATCACTAAAATGTCGGCACTTTGGCAGTTTATTGTAATGGCTTAGCATTGGGGCATCAAAACGCAGATATGTGACATCGCGTCTCACACAGTCACATTATGTTGACACCGGGTTTACTATTCCTAACACCAGCCAACATTTTAATGCTGAGCGCCAAGAGAGGCAGCTGTTAGTACCAGCTTTTGTTTTTGATATATATCCTGTAAATTGGCAGACGTCTATGACATACGATTCATCTTGTTGAAATATGGTTTCCTGTTAGTTCGGCTTAAATATTTTGAATACTAGTGTATTGAAATCAGACTAAAGAAAACCATAGAGTATTTCAATTGTGTATGTACAACAAAACGCAATTAGGAGATTCTACCGTCCAAATCATTGAAAATGGCACGTGTAAAACTTATGAAGTTATTCGCCTATTTACGGAAATGGACTAGAACTTACGATTGGTAAGATCCAATCACAATACCTGTCATCAATGAAGAAATAGCCGCTGCTGCAAGTAAACTGTCATTCAAGTAGCCGGGTTGACCTAGAATCATGATGACCGCAACAGCAACTCCAGACATCAAAAGGGCACTTATGTACGGGTATTGGCTCAAATGCACGTCATCTGTAAAAGAAGATCCCAGCCACCTTGTCAATATAATCATCCTAGAAAGATTTACTGTGTACCAAAAAATGTGTCACTACTATTACTACGACAAAAACTACTACTACTACTATTTCTACTACTATTACTACTACTACTACTACTACTGCTGCTGCTGCTGCTGCTGCTGCTAATAATAATAATAATAATAATAATAATAATAATAATAATAATAATAATAATAATAATAATAATAGTAATAACCTCATTATAACTTTTCACAACAAGAAAAAAATCATTTCAATAGAAAATGAAAACGCGAAATTTACTAACCTCAAACGTGTAAGACATAATCAAACAGTTTTCTCTATTTTATGTTCACTCTATTTAACACAAAACATCTACTTCTCTATAAAAAAACGTTTCGATTACAAAACCTAATGTCGTTATTAATATCCATTGCCAAATGCTTTCAGATTACAACGTATAAAGTAATTATTAATATGCATTGCCAAATGCTACATTGCTTTCACATTACAATGTGTAAAGTCATTATTAATATGCATTGCCAAATGCTACATTGCTTTCGCATTACAATTTGTAAAGTCATTATTAATATGCATTGCCAAATGCTACATTGCTTTCACATTAGAATGTGTAAAGTCATTATTAACATGCATTGCCATGTGCTACATTGCTTTCATATTACAATGTGTAAAGTCATTATTAATATGCATTGCCAAATGCTACATTGCTTTCACATTACAATGTGTAAAGTCATTATTAACATGCATTGCCAAATGCTACATTGCTTTCACATTACAATGTGTAAAGTCATTATTAATATGCATTGCCAAATGCTACATTGCTTTCAAATTACAATGTGTAAAGTCATTATTAACATGCATTGCCAAATGCTACATTGCTTTCACATTACAATGTGTAAAGTCATTATTAACATGCATTGCCAAATGCTACATTGCTTTCATATTACAATGTGTAAAGTCATTATTAACATGCTTTGCCAAATGCTACATTGCTTTCATATTACAATGTGTAAAGTCATTATTAATATGCATTGCCAAATGCTACATTGCTTTCATATTACAATGTGTAAAGTCATTATTGATATGCATTGCCAAATGCTACATTGCTTTCACATTACAATGTGTAAAGTCATTATTAACATGCATTGCCAAATGCTACATTGCTTTCACATTACAATGTGTAAAGTCATTATTAACATGCTTTGCCAAATGCTACATTGCTTTCACATTACAATGTGTAAAGTCATTATTAACATGCATTGCCAAATGCTACATTGCTTTCACATTACAATGTGTAAAGTCTAACATGCTTTGCCCAAAATTACAATGTGTAAAGTCATTATTAACATGCTTTGCCAAATGCTACATTGCTTTCACATTACAATGTGTAAAGTCATTATTAACATGATTTGCCAAATGCTACATTGCTTTCATATTACAATGTGTAAAGTCATTATTAACATGCATTGCCAAATGCTACATTGCTTTCATATTACAATGTGTAAAGTCATTACTAACATGCTTTGCCAAATGCTACATTGCTTTCATATTACAATGTGTAAAGTCATTATTAACATGCATTGCCAAATGCTACATTGCTTTCATATTACAATGTGTAAAGTCATTATTGATATGCATTGCCAAATGCTACATTGCTTTCACATTACAATGTGTAAAGTCATTATTGACATGCATTGCCAAATGCTACATTGCTTTCACATTAAAGGTCATAATTAAGAGGGACACATAAGAGAGACTCAAGGAAGAATGGTCCCTGACTAATGAGTCACTGTCTATAAATAATAATAATAATAATAATAATAATAATAATAATAATAATAATAATAATAATAATAATAATAATCTTTGTCACATATTTCATTGCTTTCAGAATAAAAGGTCTTAAACATTATAAACAGAACAGAATAGAACTAAACTTTAATTGATAAAAATAAATATCAACCACAAATAGGTAGTATATGTGAATTCCACAATTGCTGCAATATTTATGTCGACGTCTCTAACACATGAAGAAACAAATTACATCATAGGTGAACATTTACCTCATAGCAGGATTAAACACTTGGACATTTGTGACATCATTTGGGTCCAAAAATGTAACATTGTTCTCGTAGAGCACAATGTCTCTCATGGAGTGTACAAAAGTTGTTAGAGATAAACATATTATATCATTGTGAAGTATGGAAAATTTACTCATCCACATATAGCACAATGTTTATGATATTAATTTCATTATTACAGCAACAAATGTAGCAAGATTTTGGATAATTTTGTGATCATTGGTGGCAAACAAGGTTTGTAACTTTCCAAAAGTGGTTTGCTGTAATGTAACGGTTGTAGAAGCTTTCCTCTATCTTTGTGAAATTTGGGACAAATAAATAAATAATAGTATTCGTCCCTGATGTCATTTTTATCACAATCATTACACTTTAGTTTCTCAAGCGGTGTATTGTCCCAACGACCGGTCTCAAAGGGGAGTCAGTAATTGGAAAAAATGAACTTTACCAGTGGCAACCATTGATTCCTAGGTAACACTAGTAAGTTGTTTGCCATATTTAGGTCTTTTAAACAATGGCAAAATTTCCTTTGGACGATAAGGTTATTGACATTCCCGTATATAAGGTTCTTTTACAGTTTATGTTATCAGTTGTAATATATGCGGTTAGGTCTCCCAACAGAGTGTTCTTTATGATATTCTCCCATTTGTAAGTATTAGCGCAAGCATTGACATTATAAAAATAAATACTTGATAAAGTTGTCTAGAGAGTTTAGTCCATTTACCATTAATAGGTTTTCTTCACAGTTCTGAATAAAGCATGTGAGTAGTAGTACTTTTTTCTCAGCTTTATGATATTTCTACACACTTTGGTATGCAAATTTTCAATAATTGTAATACTTTCAAATCCACAAATTTCACACATATATATTAAAATGGGTAAGATTGTATAATCGAAAGATGCAAATGCAGGTCTATGGGAAGACTAAAATATCTTATTTTTCGGTAAAGTAGATGCTGGGCCTTTCTAGATTGAACAATGTTGTATTTAAAAGACTTAACAAACCTTCGATTTAAAAAAGAATAACACACACATTTCAAATCAGCACATATGCATGTTAGATTATCGCCAATTGTAAATAAATATTTATCATCTTTCTGTATGCCAAGTATCAAAATCTTTGTCTTTGTAAAATAATATTAAATTTCCGTAGCTTTGAGTGTTCGTAAAACACATTTAAATTTAAAGTATTCTGGAAAGATATTTGCCGAAAGTATCAGAGTCATCGACGTAAATAGCAAAATAATTCGAAGGACGAAGAGACATAGTGAACAGAGAAATCTAATTGCACACGAGTGCACTCATTTTCTAACATATTTTTCTAAGTCATTTAGATACATGACAAATAGAATTGGCGAACGATTTTCACCCTGCCTCACACCCGAACTACACTAAAAGAAAGCGGATTGCTTTCCTGCATGACTGACACAATATTAGATTTTGTAATGCATATTATATATTATTCTAAATATTTTACCATCGACATTGTTGTTTAAGAGTTTCATCGATAGCCCTATCCTCCACATTGTTAAAAGCGCTACAAAAAATTAATAAAAACACAACAAAAAATCATAAAAAAATTTAATGTTGTAAGTTTTTAAAATTTCAGTAAAGCATGATAACAAAATATATGAGCTGAGGTTAAATACTATGTGCTTGATTTTCTTTAAGAACATCATTTAAATATAGAAACTTCTCAAGTCTTTTTTCAAGAACAGATTAAAACGCTTACTAATGCAACTCAATATCGTGATAGGTTTATAATTATCAGGTGAGCTTGAGTTCCACTTCCTTTATATGTTAGACTGATTATTCCTTTAAGCCAAGCGTCAGAAATCAGACCAGTGTCAAGTATTATATTAAAAAGAGACATATTGGAACATTTCCATGTAGGAGGTACATTTTATATAATCGTTTAATACATTGTCATTAGACTGTGTTTTGTACTTTTTAAGACTTAATATTAAAGATATTTCTGACAAAGTACTTTCAGAATTAAAAATTAAATTGTTATTATCTATATTTATGTCATCTTCTGGATAATTTTGTTAATTTCATTATCGCTATTTTTTAAAATCATATAAATCTTTGAGGTTAACATTATTTTTGCCGATCCATTTTCTATCTTATTTTGTATTCTCCAATAATCCCTTGGTGTTGTTTTAGTTTTTCACATTTATTTTGCGTCAAAATATATTGTCTGTTTTTTTAAAAGTTCATTGGTTCTTTGTGTATATTTCACTTACGTTCACTAGGATTGTTTTATTTGTATGCGTTCGGTTTGTTATGTATTTATCATACTAGGTGAATCTTCCATGGGTCTTTTGTCATTTTCTTCCGAACAGTTATTTTTATTAAAAATGTGATTACTATTTAAAATAAACATTTTGTAGTAGATTCGTTAAATAATGAGACGATCTATATGTACAGCGTGTTTTTATAGTATTTTGTGTATTTCAGGTCTTCTTTGCTATTTACAGATTAAAAGGCATAAAGCCACTATTAATATACATTGCTTTCAGACTACAATGTCTTAAACCGTTATTAATATCCCTAGCCACGTACTTTATTGTTTTCAGATTACAATGCTCTGAAGTTATTACCAATATCCCTTGATACATGTTTCATTGCCTACGGATTACTTGACTTAAAGTAATTATAAATATCCTTTCCACGTGCCTCATTGCTTCCAGACTGCAATGTCAAAAACATGATTACTACAACATCTAAAGCCCTTATTAATATCCCTTGTCCCATGCTTCATTGCTTTCAGACTACAACATCTAAAGCCCTTGTTAATATCCCTTGTCACATGCTTCATTGCTTTCAGATTACAACGTCTAAAGCCCTTATTAATATCCCTTGTCACATGCTTCATTGCTTTCAGACTACAACATCTAAAGCCCTTGTTAATATCCCTTGTCCCATGCTTCATTGCTTTCAGACTACAACGTCTAAAGCCCTTATTAATATCCCTTGTCCCATGCTTCATTGCTTTCAGACTACAACGTCTAAAGCCCTTGTTAATATCCCTTGTCACATGTTTCATTGCTTTCAGACTACAACGTCTAAAGCCCTTATTAATATCCCTTGTCACATGTTTCATTGCTTTCAGACTACAACGTCTAAAGCTCTTATTAATATCCCTGTCACATGCTTCACTGTTGTCAATTTACAATGTCCTGAAATTATTACTAATATCCCTTGTCACATGCTTCACTGCTTTCGGACTACAACGTCTAAAGCCCTTATTAATATCCCTTGTCGCATTGTTCACTGTTCTCAGTTTACAATGTCCTGAAGTTATTATTAATATCCCTTCGTACATGTTTCTTTGCTTACAGTTTACTTGACGTAAAGTAATTATTACCATCTCTAAAGACATTATTGCCATCACTTGTTGCGTGCTTCCAGGAGTCACGTGTTTATAAACTTGCTACCGTTCGATATCGATAATGCCTGACAGTTCGAAGCAAATAGTGGAGGGTTTTTGTATTTCGGTAATCTAGCGTTGCAGGTCAAATGTCGAGTGATAAATAGTGTGAAATTTTGAGAATCAATCTTTGTCTCCTCATAAGTATTCTGCATATCTAAAAGTATGAATTTCTATTATTAAATTACGTTCTTGCATTGAGTATCCATTGGGACTCCTAATATGTGTCCTCTGTCGGATATTTTTAGGGTCTGATAATTCCATGTGTCACTAATAATTGATACCTTTGACAATTCAGACGAGTTCCGCTTGTCACTAAGTAATGGCCAGACGAGTTCCACATGTCACTAAATATTGATACCTTTGACAATTCAGACGAGTTCCGCTTGTCACTAAGTATTGGCCAGACGAGTTCCGCTTGCGACTAAATATTGATACCTTTGACATATTCAAACAAATTATATATGTTAATAAATGCTGACAAATATTAATACCAGTTGTTAGATACCACATATATGGCAGAAGATCTCGAACGGAATTTTCAGAAAATGAATGAAAATTTCACTCGTAAAGAAGGTGTGTAAGTGTGCAGTTGTGTACATTTATAACTCTAGGGTTTAAACGATGTCTTTTAAGTCCCTTTCAAGAAAGTCTTAGTAGTAATATTAAAGTCCATATTAAGAACTTTATATTGATGCCTTTGATTTCATTCATAGATGTTTGCTTGCTTTTTTCATTTATTGAATGCGTTTTCTGTCATATGCTACACATTGGTTTTTCTTCTAGCTTATCCGTACTTTGCAGTGTACGTGACTAATATTTCATCGAGTGCTTGAAAAACGTATTGTTTTAACGATAACTGTAACGCTTGTTAATGTGACCTGTTTTTCGGTTAAATTTCACTTTTTTGTACATATTTGAACTGAAAATATAATTTGCAAATCAATTCTCTATTAAAATTCCGGAAGAAAACAAAACAAATCATTTTGGACAGAAAAAGCACATTGTTGAATTTGAAGCACGATTTCCGGATTAATACGGATTGCCATACCTACTACTACGCTACGCTAAGGTCAAAATGGTGAATTAAATTTCTTTTGTCAAAATTGTATACGTGTAGATGTCTAAAGACCTGACTGTGTTTTTTTTTCCAGTCAGGTCATTAGACAACTATGTTTAGCAATACGCTCCAGGGAATTATTACTTTTAATTTTCTTGAAAACTCCAGCAATTCATGGCCTAGCATAAAATTAATTGTAATAACAACGAGATATATAATACAAACATGTATGTTTTGGCGATTAAATAGAAAAAGATATGTTGGTTAAACCGTCAGAGAGAGAGAGAGAGAGAGAGAGAGAGAGAGAGAGAGAGAGAGAGAGAGAGAGAGAGAGAGAGAGAGAGAGAGAGACTCTCAATATTTGTCACACTATATTATTGAGACTCTTTGCCAGCTTACATTTTCAAATAAATTTACTCACTGAATCAAAAACAGTAGAAAAGAAAAACAATCGTCTTGTTGTTTGTTCGAGCATAGTGACCAGAAAACTGGTATAACATTTAATTGTTATTAAGTTCGTTTGGTGATCTTCGTCATTATGATGTAATTATTGTTCAGAATTCGGCTGAATCGCTAAGGCTTTAACTTTATTTTCGGCTACGAACTACAAAACACACCTTTGTACACTTACCCATGATTCCTTTTAGAAGGACTGTTTTATCATCGTCTATATAATTTTCTTTCATAACTCGATCGGCATTTGTACAATACTTTTGTCCTTCTGCGCATATGTGAGTGGCGAGTATTCCTGACTTTAAACTAATGTTATTTTCTATCATGAACTCCTCAATCTCTGACATCTCAAATATTTGGCCTACATGCAGAAGCAGCTGTGTGCATGTACTACAGGTCACAAGATTAATTTGCAAACTGTACCATGAATCCAATATACCTCCAAGAGTGAGTAAAATAAAGGACAACACGGCCAAAACTCCTGCTAACAACAACATTGAAATTTAAAATATTATTACATCGATATATCCCACGTTTACTGACTGCAAATTATACAATTTGTTCAGTGGTACACTTCCACAGAGAACTCCACATAGATAATTGTTGGCGCGAGTTTGTACACCTTGTCCCTTGGAGCGGTGACTGACTCATGTAATTTAATTGCTTCCTTAAATATACCGTCTGCACGGAAAGACACTCTTGCTCCGTTTCTGAATTTATGTGCCTGTTTCTAATAGATCTATTCATGCAAAATCTGATTTACCCATCAACTACTGGCAAAATATTAAGTTTTTATTGATTACATACTTGTCCAACAGATGTTCATCAATATTGACCTTAAAAACATCCAAATCTGATATGTACTGTATAATGTACTGTACAATACCTTGAGCATTAGTGTTAGATTATAATGCCTCCTGTTTTGTCATGATAACTAAATAAATAATAAACAAGACATTTAAGAAGTGATGCATTTTCCGGTATATAACGAAGTATACTTTAGTAATTTGTTTTAAATTTATGTTATTCTTCATTCTCAATTGATGTTTAATTTTATATTTGTTTCAAAGAAATGCATATCATAAAACTGCAAACAGTTTTAAACAAATGAATGTTTTCAGTTGTAGGAATACAAATGTACCAAAGAGAAATCTCTCTATATTCATTTCACGAAGTTAAGTCTATATACGAAAAGTTAGATCCATTGATTAATCAATTTATCAATCAATCAATTAATCCAAGTATTCAAGTAGGTAGGCATCTCTAATTTCTTTCTCTGTTTCTAAAACATCGATGCATCCGTACATACATACATACATACATACATACATACATACATACATACATACATACATACATACATACATACATACATACATACATACATACATACATACATACATACATACATACATACATACATACATACGTACATACGTACATACGTACTTACGCACGCACGTACATACATAGTTGATATCGAAATAAACTTAACTATAATTAAATTAAAAGTAGCATGAATTTTTCACATAAATAAAAATTCAATAGAGAAATGTCAAGAAATTAAAATTCAAGTTCTTTCAATGAATCCATTAATTTAAATTAATAGACTATTGTTTCACGAAAAAATCACTAGACTAGTCACACTATGAATACAATTAGAGAACACAAAATCCGTTTTTGTTTGCTCTATTTTGCACATAATGAAATAATGACCCAAAGTAACACTACATTGACTTGAACTGTTTCATCAAAGATGATTGAAATATTTCACTAAAGTAAACGAATCTGAAAAACGCAATTAGGGCAGCACTCTTTTATGTAAGAGCAAGTCAAACATACATCCGGTATATATTGATTCATCACACACAGGGCGTGAACTGTTCTGGTTAATTAATTGTTACAATGGCAACATAAGAAATACATTGTTGTATTTGTTGCAATTAAAGTAATTGGCTGGTAGACGAACACATAATTATCTTGCACAAATTCATATAGAACTCATAAAAGACGAGAAATTTGGATAAAGCGGTACAAATCGGTAAAAGTAGACTTCATGTTCACAATCTACGCTCTAGAAGGATTTTAAGGCAGCGTATTTGGGAGAGAAAGACCAACCAAATTTCACAGTTAGCTATCTCTTGAGAATCATTTTTATAAGGAATGTATTCGTTTAGCTGACACATGCATTGGTCAGGTCAGGCTGTTGATGAGGTTACTTTCACTTCTAATTTGGATCAGTCAAAAGGTATTGATCATAGTGATCCTCTTTTGAATACTCATCGTCTTTTATCTGATCAGGGTGATAAACGACACTCATATTTGTCGTTAAACATGAGAAGGACCCGGAGATCTGTTCGTTTGAGCGGACCGTTACTGAAACTGAAGCAACTGAAGTACCTGTCTGTTACTTCATTTAAAATGGAGTTCTTATGAGAAAATGGAGACATCATGATGCATTTACTGGTGGAGACTGGTCAGTAAAATATTAGATTGTGGTTCCGAAACCAATGCTTAGTTTGGCCCAGGAAACATCTATGGCTGATCATTTAATGATAAATAAAACGTATCACAAGATCTTGACTAGCTTTATTGGACAAAAATCAAAAGCAATGTTTGCAAGTTTTGTAGATCTTGTCATACTTCATCAAAGGAATTATCTCTAGAAAATTTGTTGACGCAAACTCGCGCCAACAATTATCTATGTGGAGTTCTCTGTGGAAGTGTACAAGGCAAAACACAAAACACGACGCTGAAATAGTAGATTCAAAATTCATGAAACAACATCCCTACTGGACCAACCCTTTCAAACAAGAATACGTTAAATAGGAAATTCAGTATTTGCTGGAAAATGATTTTATAGAGCCCAGTAAGAGTGATTCTTGTTACAAAGGCGGATAAAACTTTCCGAATGTGTACATATTATATGAAAGTGAACAGTGTAACAAAAACAGACTTACTTCCATTGCCAAGAATTAATGACTGTATCGATAAAATTGGAAATGTAAAATACGTCACTAAAATTCGCCTTCTAAAGGGTTTTGGCAAATTCCACTAACGGAAAGAGCAAAAGAAATTTCAGCATTTGTGACTCCAGATGGACTCTACCAGTATAAAGTAATGCCATTTGGAATGAAGGGTTCTCTAAGTACTTTTAAACGTCTTATGAATACGATAGCTTTTGGTGTAGACAATTGTGATGCCCATATTGATGATGTCATCATTTACAACAACATCTTGAGAGATTATCTAGCCAGGACTAGGAAGTTCTTCCTACAGACTCACAAATGCAAATTTGACTCTGAATTTATCTAAAAGTGAGTTCTGCCGTGCGTGTATTACTTTTCTAGGACATATTGTGGGACATGGTCAAATTAAACCTATAGATGCTAAAGTCAAGGCTATATCTGAATTTCCTGTGCCTCTCAGTAGGGAAACAGCTGATGTGATTTTTGGGTATGGCTGGGTACTATCGCAAATGTTGTTTTAATTTTCTGATATTGTTGAAATTCTGACAAACTTGTTGAGAGAGACAAAAACACGTTTCTTTCGACTGACAAATGTCAAGAGGCTTTCGATAGACTAAAGACCATACTTAAAAGTCCACCAGTTTGAACAGCTCCAGAGTTTAGTCAACAATTCAAACTATGTGTGGATGCAAATAATGATGGAGTTGGAGCAGTTTTGATTCAAGAGGACAAAATGGTGTAGAACAACCAGTATGTTATTTCTCTAAGCAATTAAATAAACACCAAATAAATTACTCTACAATCGAGAAAAAATGCCTGGCTTTAATGCTAGCATTCCAGCATTTGAAGTTTATATCAGCTCATCTCCTACTCCGGTTGTTGTGTCTAGTGATCACAACCCCTTAGGTTCATCAGCAGACGAAAAATAAAAATAAAAACTATTGAGATGGAGTTAATTTTTGCAAGAGTACAATCTTGACATGAAGCACAATAAAGGAGAAGATAATTTAATTGAAAATGCACCCTCCCGTGTAAAGAAATGTCATATCATATAAACCTTTGTGTAAATTCATTCGAGTTTTTCTTATCTTTTTTTTTTACTTCAAGCATAATTTACATCTGGTAAAAAAGCTTTATTTGCATAAATTTTTCTTTTTTCTTTATGGGGAAAATGTTACGACCCTGTGGTTAAATTACATGAGTGCTCAAATTTGAATTTCTTTTCTAATTTTTAATTTCATTTTTATTTTATATTTATATCATTAAATATAACTATTTTTTGATATTTTGTTACAAACATCTTATTTATTTAAAACATAAATGTGACTCGCGTAAGCACGATTTTTGTATGACAGCTTTTCATATTAAGTAAACAGTCGAAAAAAGCTATGTACTTGATTGGCCGTGACCGAGGTCATTTATAATTATATTTGTTTATGTTTTGTAATGCAAAGTGTGATTTCTAAATCGTCATCGAGCATGTAAACATGGGGTGACGTATTAGTATGCTTTAAATACTCAGCTACCTGTGAAATAGACATTCATAGTCAAGAGTAACATCTATAGCTTAAGAATGATGTATTCTTGTGCTGGAAAGAATTGTTTGTTTGTACGTATGAAGAACAACAAGTTTTTTGTTATTGATGATAGCTGTATTTCATCTACCTTTTAAAGAATAGTAATTTTCCCTGGACAACTATACAGCTGGCTTTGGATAAAGACATTTGCTGAAATTATTTCTAAATTGGAACATAACTATAAAAATTGTGAATCACAGTAAAAATTCTGAACATTTGTGTTAACCTTCGTCTGACATCATAATCCGCCATTTTGGAACGGAATTAAGATTCAGACTACATTAATTCAGAACTGTTTATTCACAAGACATATGTGCTTTCCACAATTTTAGGACAAATGTTTGGATATTCGTAAATCGTAAGTCTTGTTTCATATTTTTACCTTTTCACGGTCTTTTCAAGGGAAAAAATATTTTTGTTAAAATTTACAAAACTTGTTGTAGTCACTCTTTTCTTTGTGTTACCTTAAACGAATCGATTCGTAACACTTCAAACTGCTGTTATTTGCTACCATTAACTCCTCAATCTCTGACATCTGAAATAGTTGGCCTACACGAAGAAACAGCTGTGTGCGTGTGCTACACGGTCACAAGATTAATTTCCTAGCTGTGCCATGAATCCAATATACCTGCAAAACTAAGTAATATAAAGGACAACAAGGCCCAAACTCTAATAACAACATTGAAATTAAAAATATTATTACATCGATAAATCCCACGTTTGCTGACTGCAAATTATACTACTAATACAGTGGTACACTTCCACATCATCGCATATCGAGAGCTCCACATTGATAGTTGTTGGCCTGAGTTTGTGTACCTTGTCACTTGAAGTGACGCATAATATTTAATCGCTTCCTTATATATGTTGTCTGCACGGAAGGACACCCTTGTTTCGCTTCAGATTTTATGTGCCTTATTTCTAATAGATTTTTGTCATGAAGAACATGATTTATCCATCAAGTGCAAGAAAAATATTTTAAGTTGTTACTGATCACTTACTTGTCCAACAGATGTTCGTCAATATAGACTATAAAAAAAACGTCCAAATCTGATATATTGTGCATAATGTATTGTACAATAATACCTCTAGTACTAGTGTTTAAAACCAAATTGCCGCCTGTTTTATCATCACAATTAAATAAGTGATAACCCAGACAATTAAGAGATCATGGCCGTTTTAAGAAGATTGAGGCCCTCGGCACAAACACTAATCTCTTAACACAACCGACACCGAAATTTTGTTTTTGGGCCGCTGAGGGCCCCTCTGCGGCGTTGAACCCTAGGCACGTGCCTCGCGTGCATATGCTTTAAGACGACACTCTAAGAGATGATATCTATTTACCGGTGTTTAATTAGGTATACCTTTGTGAAACTGATTATATTATTTACGACATTCTTCATTCTCCATTGACGTTTACTTTTCTATTTGTTTCACAGAAGTACATAACATAAAGATGCGGAAAGCGTTTAATGTCTTATGAATAAAAATGTACCAAGACATAATGCAGACAAATCTGTCTATGTTTATTGCACGCGGTTAAGAGTATATGTGAAACGTTAGATCCATCCATCAGTCAGTCCATCCAATTATATCAGTTCACGTCTCCAGGGTTTGTGACCGTAATGGTGAAAATAAAGGTTAATTCGCCGGATTGGATTCATGCGATGGTCGTCCGAGAGTTATGAGAAGGTACGTTACTGTTTTGTTTTTTAATGGATATGTGTAGTTTTTCAGTCTAAGTGCGATTCTGAAGGGATAAAATACGCGTGAGAAAATTCGAATCGAGCGGAGGGTTGTGGTCGAGTTGCATTCCTTGTTATTATTTTATAATACCGTTAAGGTGATTTCATGTACTCAGAAATTTCATCGTGCTTTATTGATAAAACTGCTGTCTCCTGTGTGCACACGCATGTTGACTGCCCTGTTATGCGGTCTCCCTCTGTAAAATTGTAGCAGTGCATAACAATTTCCGAACCATTGCTATCGGCAACAGCTTAACAAGGTATGTGCCGCGAATTACAAAACTTATATATTTTGTTTTATTCTTTTCTTGGGGTAATACAATCGCAATGTAATAATGTGTAAAATAGCAAATTGGTAATTTCTATGAATGATCATTGAAAAGATTGACTAAATATACACATACTTGTTTGAATAAACCCACAAAAATTGTGGGTTTTAGATCTGTGGGTTTTGTGAGCGTTGTGGGTTTTAGAACTGTGGGTTTTGTAGGCGCTGTGGGTTTTGTGGGCGTTGTGGGTTTTGTGGGCGCTGTGGTGTTTGTGTGTTTTGTCAGGAGTATATAAGGCTTGGTGTGCGGCTTGTGGGTTTCAGTCAGCTAGCAGCAATCAAACTAGGTACATCACAGTCATTGTGAGTTTTATTTTTATTTCGTTATGTTTAGTTTAGTATAGAGTTATGTAACTTTAGGCAATATTTTGGACTGTAATTTTTGTTAAAGTTTTTTTAAGCACAAAGCAATATTTATTTAAGGAATTTATTTATCTATTTTATTTTTAACTTCTTTCTTCCAAATTTTATTTAAGTACAAAGCAATATTTATTTAAGGAATTTATTTGTTTGTTTTATTTATAATTCCTTTCTTCCAAATTATATGCATTCTAGTCATTTATAATTCATTTTATAAGCAAGATATATATTGCTATATCATTTGTTATTTGAACCTAAGTTTTATGGTCATCTGAGTGTTGTCCTCACAGACCAATACTTTTATTTATTTATTTATTTATTTATTTATTTATTTATTTATTTATTTATTTATTTATTTATTTATATTATTTATTTGAATAGTTTTATGAAGCTAAAGATATACAGAGAAGTTTCACTAAAAATATATAATTCCTTTTCTAAAATTAAAGGTCCAACAATGTTCTTGGGAAATAAAATGTCTAAGTCATTGTGAGTGTTTTCCTCACCGACTTGGCATTCTAAATTCAATTCAACAATACCTGAATAATCTAGCAATTGATGAAAACATAATTTATTTAAATTTCTATTTTAAAATTTACTAGTTGTCAAAGTCATTGTGAGTGTTTTCCATATCAACTTGACAGTCTAAATTAAATTCAACAATACTTGAATAATCTAGTAGTATATAAAAAAATATTTAGATTTCTGTTATATAATTTATTAGTTGTCTAAGTCATTGTGAATGTTTTCCTCACTAACTTGACAGCCAATTTACTTTCATCTATATTAATTCACCTCAAATAAGTAATATGCTATACTTGAAGTGTGAAGTCAAGCAAGAGTTTTCCTTGCAGATTTTACATTTCATATATTACAGTCAAGTCATATTTTTTCTTCTGTAGTAAACTTGATTGCAATTAAATCCAAATAAGGTAACTCGTATAATTTTCATTCATCAAAAGAAGTAATAATGTAATGAACTAATAGTATAGTGCTAATGTGTACCCTGTGAAATTATCATATACTGTACCTCAAGACAATGATAATATTTTGGCTTAGTACACAAAACAACAAGACTGTCATGCTTGTGAACTGACTTTATTGAATGTTTCTTAATAAATGGATCAGCATATTATGTTATGGTTGAAAAGAAATCAAGAGTTCGAGTTCCCTCCATTTTCCCTTCCTTAGTCAGCTGTTTAGAAACATACTCATCCCTGGTGCCGTATTCAGTGTAGTATTCTTAGGACGTATCATGGCCGTTACAATACATACATACATACATACATACATACATACATACATACATACATACATACATACATACATACATACATACATACATACATACATACATACATACATACATACATACATACATACAAACATACATACATACATACATACATACATACATACATACATACATACATACATACATACATACATACATACATACATACATACATACATACATACATACATACATACATACATACATACATACATACATACATACATACATACATACATAAACACACAAACACAAATACATACATACATACATACATACATACATACATACATACATACATACATACATACATACATACATACATACATACATACATACATACATACATACATACATACATACATACATACATACATACATACATACATACATACATACATACATACATACATAAACACACAAATACATACATACATACATACATACATACATACATACATACATACATACATACATACATACATACATACATACATACATACATACATACATACATACATACATACATACATACATACATACATACATAAACACACAAACACACAAATACATACATACATACATACATACATACATACATACATACATACATACATACATACATACATACATACATACATACATACATACATACATACATACATACATACATACATACATACATACACATATACACACATGGTTAATCAGAGGATTCACGTTTAGAGAGCAATAGAAAGGAATATAATAATAAAAAAACTCCGACTGTTGAAGGTTGTAAAAACAATATCCATTGCCAATCAATCGTTAAAAGTACAGAAATTTGAGCAAAACTGATTCATCTACAACCATTGTCTGTTCTAAAATAATAATTCGAAAACAAGGCTTTTTTCAGATTTGAAATATACATAATATATTCCTTCTTCACTTCGAACATTCCAATTTTATGCTCATTATACGCCCTACCGATTAAGCAGTTTGATAGATTTGAGTGGCAGATGGCTCTCGGTAATACCAGCTGTTTACAGTCTATGTTCTGTTTTGTATCCCTTCGTAAAGCAAATTAGATTTATATCACGATTGTCTACTACTTTCAGTGATATCATTGGTTAAAACAACCGCAAGTGGTTTCGATCTGTGGAATTCATTCTATTTTTGTTTCCTCGCAATAATATATGTGATACGTTCGACCGAGGTTAAAATGACGAGACGCAAATTTGTAAACATTTAAATTAGCGAGAAAGGATGGTTGAATTTGTAAAGGAAAAGTAAGAATATGTAAGCAGATAATAATCTTATGAATGCCTATAGAGCATCTGCTGAAAATATTATGCATATTTTAGTCTGTGGCTGTGGAAAAAATGTTTCTCATTTCCTCGGCGGTGAAGCAATTCCTATAGCTGAAGTCAAACAATATAACTTATAAATCACTGGAGTGAATTATACATATATTTCTCTTGAAAAATCTATTAATTCACATAGTGGCATAAAAAATAGAATTTTGTTTTGTATGTCAATAACTCGAGTTTACTTGTTTTTGACATGTACTAAGTACAGGATGTGTGTAAATGTGCGTGTATGTTTGTGTGTGTGTTTGTGTGTATGTGTATTTCTGTGTGTGTGTGTGTGTGTGTGTGTGTGTGTGTGTGTGAGAAAGATTTTGACTTTTAACTTGGATTTATCAATTGTCCAGTCATATCGCTAACTTTCTGCAGTGCTGTAGTTTATAGTGATATCTAACACTGGGGGAGGGGATCATGCCGCAGACATCATGTTCGATCAAGTCACATTATCCAGACACTAGGCCAACCAGTCCTAACACTAACCTCTTAATACTGAGACCAAACGAGGCAGCTGTAAGTACCATTTTTATAAGTCTTTGGTATGACTCGGCCGGGGTTCAAACAAGCGACCTCTCGCATCCAAGGCGGATGCTTTCACCAGTCTAGTCAGTGTTTCTTCTAATATCACTCTTTTTTACGTGTGTGTAAGGTCTGTGTCTCTGTTTGTCTTTCTTTTACCTTGTTCATGACCGGTTGAATTTCAAATTTGCTATATATTCCTGTTTCCATTTTTGTCGCAGTTTGTAGCGCCCACCACCGACAGTTCTTTTTCTACATAGGTGCAGTGTCAGAGGCCCTGCTTTATTGCCTTGTTCCCTTTCCATATCTATGGCAGTTTTTCTAGGTTGGTTTTAAAGTTGACGTATTTCCTATTTTGCTTCTTCCTTCTTTGCTTGGTTTTTATTTTTTCCTTTGTTTATAATGGACCTTCCAGCTGTTCTGTTTTACTCTTCTTTGCTTGTTCATCTCTGCTTACTTTCGTGGACTAATCTATATTAATTCACCTATGTGCTGAATATGATTTGAAATATCTCAACAGTTGCTTCCAGCAGGCTTTCCACTGTGACTCATATTATGTATAAATCTTCATATTTAATTTCTGTTTATATCCTGAGTACTTTATTCGCAGAGGTTTCCCGTTGATTTCTAAAAGATCATTCATCAAGATTGGCCTTTCTTCCCGGGGATGCATGATGCAGACTCCTTTTCCTTTGTATGCAAAGTCTTGCATCTTTCTTATGCTTGTTCCTTGTATCCACAATGAGTTTCGATACATGTTGATCTTTCTTTTACTGGCAGGGGTGGTATGTCGATCCGTTCTGGCCAGCTCTCCAGTTTGATACCAGCTATCTCCTGTTTCTGTACGGATTGCCTCTGTCTTAAAGAACTGTTGTACTCCTCAAATATTTTCACTCAGACTTAAAAGCTTCCGGTATTGAGCCTGATCAATATTGTGGTAATAAATGATTTATGTATTATGTAAAGACTTCATTATTTTGAATAGCTTCTAGAATGAAAAACCTTCAAGTAGTAAAGAAAAGAGTGTCCAACAAAATGTGTATAGTTTGATTACATAATCTTCCAGGGGCAATTAAAAACAACAGTATTGTAATTGTAGATGTGAAAGATATGACAGCAGTTAATGAAGGTTTTATGGTTAATTAGGTCATAATGGTTTTAAGTACATAACATGTAAGATGTTGTAGTTTTCATAACAGATTAAATTCGTGAGGGCAATGCTAACCATATAAAAAAGGCAATCTCTTCATTGCAGTATATTGTGGGTTGTTATTATTTATGTTTTGATTTTGCAACTCCAGCTCAAAATTTCATTCAGATTTTATTTTCATTTAATAATAATAATAATAATAATAATAATAATAATAATAATAATAATAATAATAATAATAATAATAATAATAATAATAATAATAATAATAATAATAATAATAATAATAATAATAATAATAATAATAATAATAATAATAATAAAATAATAATAATAATAATAATAATAATAATAATAATAATAATAATGATAATAATAATAATGATAATAATAATAATAATAATAATGATGATGATGATGATGATGATGATGATGATGATGATGATAATAATAATAATAATAATAATAATAATAATAATAATAATAATAATAATAATAATAATAATAATAATAATAATAATAATAATAATAATAATACGTTGGAACTTATTCTTGCACAGCCTAGAAATTGAATCATGCAGAACTTGAATTATTGGGTTTGGTAGAACAATGTACAATTTGTTAAGTGATGTATATGCTGAGCATACATTTGCGGTACACTGATCATGATTTTATTAAGCATACGTTTGTGGTACACATATCATAAATATATTAAGCATACGTTTGTGATACACAGATCATGGATTTATTAAGCACTTAGTAATGTATCACATTGATAGAGTTTGATTGTGCTTGTTCAGAAATAAAATGTACATGTTGGATTATATGTGATCGGAAAATTCAACATCAATATTGCAGCGATACTAGATCAAATAAAAGATTATGTGATGTCTATAATTTGTCCTGTAAATTCTCTTGTAATATAATATATAGCAGAATATTTTCAACACAATACAAATATTTCGAATGCAGACAATTTATATGAAGCTGTGATTTGAGGGGTTCTTTTTTCCTGGAATGCTTGGATGATCCGCGAATAATGGAGGTGCTAATTACAATTACAATATTGTCGGTTTACTTTTTCACATTTTCAGTTATCGGAAATATGTGATTGGTTTGTAACACTTAAGCTGATTAAGTTTATTGTCCAAAATGTATGGGATTACAGTAATACATATCTTTTCTGTTTGTAAAATAAAGCTATTAAAAACTATCCCCGTTTCTTCAGAGCTTAGGCACAATATTCATTAACGTTTACGAAAGATAGTTTGTACTACAAATAACAAAATTTATGCTTTTACTAAATTACTAAGAAAGCTTAGATCCATCGACCAATTAGAACTTTTCTTTTAATGTGCAGGATAACGATTTGTCTTTTTAAAGTTATCTCCCTTGGATATTGTTTTAACAGTAATAGGCCTACTTGAATAATAGTAGAGAATGCTTTTAAAAAGTAATTAGTTCAATGAATACTCAAAACACATGTCAAGTGTAAATATAAAATACCTAGTAACATATACATGAAATAAAATTTAGAATATTGTTTTCAAAACTAATAAGGCAAATTTGTTTACAAATGACCATCTATAGCATGGGTTGGTGATCATCTGACATCGTACAAATTAGCATTTCTTCAAACATCAGTGCTTTCAATAATTTTATGTTTTATCTGAATATTGTTTAAGAGGTCACAAGATTTTTCAGTGCAAAGCTTTGTTTATTGGGTAGTTGGACAAGTTTGTTATATTTACATTTATGGCCGGTTAGTTGATGCATAAGTAGACTAAAATTGAGTTTCCAATTTACAATACAAAGAGTTCAATTAAACATTGTACATTACTCGAGCCTGGCTTCGCAGAAGCAAGAAATAGGATTCACTTTCGTTTTCGTGTTCGTGTACTTCCATCCACAGTTTTCAAGTTTTTGTAGATTCAGAATCGATATGAAAATAGTATCACATTGTTCTTAATAGACAAATGGATAATGTAAATGAGTGAGGTTTTGAATATATTGTGTGCTTTACCTTTGTCCGGGAATGATGGTAGGGTTTTGTCATGTTATGCCTTCCTGATTTTTGTCATATTTATAAGAAGTAATTAATATGTTTACTTGAAATTAAGTTCAAGACCTGACTTGTTTACTAAATAATGAATGCTTCCATTAAAATGACAAGTTAAACAGCATATTAGGTTCAATCATAGGTCAGATGACAGTTTGTAAATTAATAGAATTTTGCAAATAAAGTCTTCATTCCTATCTAACCATCAGTCTGTGGAATCATTTTTAGTTGCGCTCAGATATAATTTGAGAGGAAACATTTATTTAAGCTAATAAATGGAATTACAAAGTGCTTGCTGATCTTTGAATTAAAACAATCTTTGGAGTTATTGAACAATCATTCAAAGACATTCTGGATTACATCTTTGCGGCACATCAAAACATTTAAGACTTTTGGAACATTCCATAATTTTGGACTCATGATAGGACATTTGGGATTATTTGGAACTGAATTAACAGTACTGTTCGTGTCTCTTGACTTGTTACTTTATTTACTTAGGAAAAATTATCTGCTGATTTTGATAAACTTGTTTGTTTTAATCTCATCGTGATACAACACATTATAACATGAATAACTTAAATCAAGTGATGAATGCACTGCTGTGCATGCTCATCACTTTCCAATTCAGCTGGAAAGGCCCAAAGGATTCCAACTGTTCTACACACTATGGAATTTGACCAGGCTATAATTTGACAGATGGATTTTCTACATCATTTTCACCAGGATTACCTTTCTACTATGATATTCAACCTTTCTATATAAAGTTGAGAAAAACTTCCAATAAGGAAATACTCTTTACTTCATGAAATGAATACATAGTCTGAGATATAAAAGGTGTCTATATTTATTTCATGCTGTTCTCAGCTGCATGTATTACATGTGGGTACAATTAGTTGCATGCTTAGATTTCCTATATAAATCACACATTTAAAGCATCAAGAACAGAAGACATATCCACCATGATCTCCAGTAAGCAATACTATGGGCAATTGTCATGTGACTCAGATGATTATGTGTATTCCTCATAATGCTTGTCTCACCTGTCCTGACATGGCGTAATCTAAAGCCTTGAAAAGTCTTTCACTGAGACCTACTTTTGTCTGGTGGGGAGGAGAACCCTCCAAAACAAATACCTTCATTTAATTTCTTGATTATACATAGTTTTGTCAGATAAAGAGGGCTAAATGAAGCAAGTTAGCAGTCCATTAGTACATGAAATGTAGGTCCTTGTGCCCTCTTTACAGTGGCAAGTCACAAACTAGGAGATGAATAAACCCATTGAGTTCATGGCTACATTCAGAGCAATTGACCTAAATGTTGAATTTTAATATAATTATTGGAGCACGCAAAATGGTCATTGAAGTTGTACCTGCTTCTTCTTGAAGGCAAGACACCAAAATCTGAACAAATTCGACAGAAAGCATTCTGGCATGAAGCGTGAGACTGCAATGTTTACATATGTAAATTATTGATTTAGTTTAATGCCTATACATGTGTACAATACACATGTATACAAACATACATTTGATTGTAGACAACGCTGAGCCACTTTCGGACAGAACAGAGTCGTGGTGCCGTTAAGCTTATCAATGGGGCTAGGTCTCTGACTCTTCCCATAGCTGTTGAGCCCTACAGACCATGTCACACATTATGAACAACTGTCCGCTGACAAAGTTCACTGGTGGACTGCAGACTGCACCTTGCTGATGACGACACTTTTGAATGGCTGAGTACGCGCTACACACGATAATAATAATAATAATAATGCCACTGCATAGATCCACGGTCTTTGAAGAGTTAATGAAAATATTATTTGTGCATTATCCATTTTTTCATCAATTTAATTTACATATACGTAACAGTGGGATACCATATTACATTAATCCTCAATCCGAAACACTTGAACCTTAAATTAATCTTGGATGCGAGTAGAAAGACATGCACATAAATACCAAAGTGATTTGTAGGCTGGGCTAATGGCAAGGCGGGCACAAACAATGTACAATCCTAATTGAACCCTGTCTATATTAAAGTTTAATTGACAGTGACCTTAGTTTTGAAGCTACACATGCATCGACAGATTCGCCATAAAAACAAATACGACACAGACTTATTACAATATCCAATAAAGTATACAGTTCATTGAAAAATCTAGTGAACGCTTACAGACATGCACATAAAACATCACATTATTTAAAACACTGATGACTGAAATGATACAAATCTGCATGATAGCAGATGAAATTAAGTTATATTACACGGTTATTTTTAATATTGTAAATAAATTTGTTTCAATAATTAAAATAGTATTCGAAATGTTTCTTTTCTATATATATTTGATTAGACATATTACAAATAACATTATATAGGAAATTATTGCAGTGATTTCATTTTGAAGTAATTTCTACTTCAGATCACGATACAAGGGAAATAATTACTATAAAGACTCATCATTTGGCTAACTTTGAGTTACCTATCTTAATACTTATACGACTGTTGGTCAAGGTTCTTCCAGTCATACCACATTCTGGGTTCATCTGATACTGGTCTGAGGAGTCCAATACCCACCCACCCCCAACAAAAAAAACTATGTGTTGATGCTGATGGATGATATGTGCCTTGATGAAACCTGTTCAATAATCGTACACCTTTGCTGTATGCTAATCTTTCCGGAACAAACCTTCATATACTTTAGACACATACCGATAATTGGTAACAGCCGTATCTAGCACGAAATTCAAAACGGTCACATGACAGATGGTAATGCTATTCCACGTGGATTTACAAGTCACCAAACATAAGATTTGCCCGGTGAAATATAATGCACATGCCCTTAAAAGAACCCTTCAGCAGATGGCAGCTCCACAGCTCGAGAAATATTGGTAAGTGTATAAAAATATACACCGATGGTTGCAGCCAAACTGTTCTGCAAATATTTGCAGCTTTTAATGAAAAGGTGATATCAGCCTCTAAACTGAGAAACAATTTCGTCACAGGCTAGGCGCAAATTTATTGGCTTATGGTCTGAGGTAAAAAGAGTAAAAATATTTAAGTTCTGTTGGGGTTGATATGTTTTGTATAATAAATATAACTTTAAAGATAAGAGACATGAAAGAAGAAAATAAGCTATTGATGATGCTATCAGTAAGTAAATATTAAATTAAATTCAACTTTCATTATCTTGTCACTTATTTTTTTCTTTTTTTATGTGCTCACATTATGCATTATTTACATACAATATTGATTTTACTTCATTATCATATTATAAAATTTACAAAACAAGGCTTTTACAAAACATCGCGATTCTGTGAGTGCTTAATAAGGATCTTATTACTGTAAGTATTACAAGCCCTCAGGATTGCCAGGAAAAATGCTCAGCAGACTGCCCGCCACTGCGCCAACACCTACTGGCTGAATCTCTGCACTAGCATACAAGCAGCTGCTGACACTGGAGATGCAAGAGGCATGTACGAGGGCATCAAGAATGCGACAGGTCCCCCATCTCTCAAGATCGCCCCCCTCCTCAAGTCCAAGACGGGAGTAATCATAACAGACCAAGAGAAACAGCTGCAGCGCTGGGTTGAGCACTATCACGAACTGTATGCAACCCAAACCGTCATCACCAATACTGCCCTGAACGCCATCCCTGACCTGCCAATCATGGATGAACTAGATACTCCGCCCTCCATGGAAGAGCTAAGTAAAGCCGTCGATTGTCTCGCTTGTGTGGAAGGCCTCTCGGAGCGACGGCATCCCACCTGAAATCCTCACGAACGGGAAACCGGCACTACTCCAGCCCTTGCACGAACTCCTCTGCCTCTGTTGGGAACAGGGACACATCCCCCAAGACATGCGAGACGCCAACAGCATCCCTTTGTACAAGAACAAAGGAGATCGCAGTGACTGTAACAACTACCGGGGCATCTCCCTCCTCAGTATCGTCGGAAAGGCTTTCGCACGTGTCGCACTGGTACGCTTGCAGACCCTAGCCTCCAGAATCTACCCAGTATCCCAGTGTGGCTTCCAAGCTGGCCGGTCAACTGTAGATATGATCTTCTCCTTACGTCAACTGCAGGAGAAGTGTCATGAGCAGCAAATGCTCCTCTACATTGCCTTCATGGACTTGACAAAGGTGTTTGACCTGGTCAGCCGGAGCAGACTCTTCAAACTCCTGAAGAAGGTCGGCTGCCCCCCCCCCTCGATTGCTTGCTGTCATCACATCGTTTTATCAGAACACTCAATGCACAGTGTGCTTCAACGGTGCAACATCAGAATCGTTTCCAGTCAGCAGTGAAGTAAAGCAGGGTTGTGGCCTTGCACCAACCCTTTTTGCCATCTTCTTCTCCGTGCTTCTCCAGTACGCCTTTAAAGACTGCAGCGAGGGAGTGTACATTCACACCAGGGTAAATAGCAAACTGTTCAACATCAAACGTCTCCGTTTAAAGACCAAAGTCACAGAGGTTCTCATCCGTGAATTGCTCTTCGCTAACGATGCAGCTTTGACATCACATACGGAAGAAGGACTTCAGCAGCTGGTATGTCGCCTCTCCCATGCCTGTAAAGAGTTCGGACTGACCATCAGTTTGAAGAAGACGAATGTCATGGCGCAGGATGTAGACTTCCCTCCAACCATCACCATTGATGGGTACAACCTTAAAGGTTTTGAGTACTTGACATACCTTTGGTCCACCATCTCCAGCTCTCTCTCCATTGATGCTGAGGTAAACAGTAGGATTGCTAAGACAGCGGCAGTTATGGCAAGACTAAACCAGAGGGTCTGGAACAATCTCAACATCACTTAGAAGACCAAACTGCGTGTCTACCAGGCATGTGTATTCAGCACACTCCTCTACAGTAGCGATGCATGGACCACCTAAACGAGCCACGAAAGGAAACTCAATAGCTTCCACCTCAGATGCCTGCGGAGCATTCTGCGCATCCAGTGGCAGGACAAAGTACCCAACTCGGAGGTTCTGGAACCAGCCAGCATGAATAGCATGAATAGTTCACCATCCTCAGCGAAAGGCGCCTTAGATGGCTATGCCACGTCAGGATAATGGATACAGGCCGCATTCCCAAGGACCTGTTATACGGCGAGCTAGCAGAAGGCACACGACCGACTGGACGGCCACGTCAGCGATACAAAGACGTCTGCAAGAAGGACATGAAAACGGTCAATATCAGCGTCAACAACTGAGAGAGCTGTGCTAACAACCGCTACGAGTGGCGACTTGCTGCGAGACAAGGCGTTCAGAAAGTAGAGGAAGGGATAAAGGCAAACCTCGCCACAAAGAGAGTCAAGAGGAAGGCGAAACAACAACAGCCTCAACAAGAATCAATCTTCACCTACAGCAAGTGCATCAAAGATTGTCATGCAAGGGTTGGACTCTTAAGCCACTCGCGACGGTGCAGATAAGGTACCAAAACAGGGAGTTACACCATCGTCTCTCGTAGACGGATGGATGCCAACCTATTACGAGGACATTAAGTTCAGTTTGCAAAATTACACCAAATGTATATTTTCTAAATTAAATCTGGCAAACGAATACTGCTATTGTATTATTGGCGTATATTCAATTTAATTATGTTTACTTATATAGAGACCACTTATAAAATATAGGGAATGATTTATTGTAGTCATGTTGGGTGAAAGTGGCCGGTTTTGATGCTGGAGATAATGGAATAGTACCGTATGAAAAGACGAGCAGTTTATGGGAACACCGAGAGAGAGAGAGAGAGAGAGAGAGAGAGAGAGAGAGAGAGAGAGAGAGAGAGAGAGAGAGAGAGAGAGAGAGAGAGAGAGAGAGAGAGAGAGAGAGAGAGAGAGAGAGAGAGAGAGAGAGAGAGAGAGAGAGAGAGAGAGAGAGAGATTTTAATTTATACAATTTACCATTTATAGAGTAATTATAGTAAGCAGTATGATATTTCCTAGTTGTGTTTTGAAATATGATGCATCAGATATGATCACTTAGGGCTTTTCCACCATGATTAATTGGAATAACCTCGCATGACTTTGCACCCCACTATTTTCTTTCAGTGAATGCTTTGAAACATTTATTTTGCCTTTTAATTGACTTACGTCTACCTTTAGCTTTAAATTATATGTCCTCTGGGAGGAATTTAAGGTAATTTGTGTTATTTAAATATATGTTTCTGTGATAATACATGTACATGCAGATGCTCATCTTGACCTTTTACTAATAGTTACATAATATGACAAGGCTGGTATTATCTTTCAGTATTAAATTAATGAGAGATAAATGGTGATATTAAAAAGGTGACACTTATTACATAGCTTTATTTTAGTATTTTGTTTTCTCATATTTTCTTAAATAAAGCTGAAATATGTAAATGTTGCCTGAAATGCACCATTGCTCTTTAGGTGAAAATGAACTTGCAATATAATTTAATATTCAGTAATGTAATCTTTCACAAGCAGAAATATGCACATTGCTTACTTATGTATTGAACTAATATTCCTAGGGCTGTCAAGAATTTCAAGGGTGAATATAGGACACACGGTACTAATTGTATTGAAAAATGGGAATCAGCCTAGAACTGGGTGAACATAAAATATATACGGGTTTGGCTGACCAGTATTTTTTAATAATGTAAGTTATGTTTTAGGAGAATGAATCTTTTGAGACCTTATCCTAGTTAAAAGTGAAAAAAGAGACATTGTTTTATTGGTGGTATTCCAGTCCTTTAATAGTTTTGAGTTTGCAACACTCATTACTAAAATTATCACCTGACTCTTTGGTGCAGAATTGAAAGGACATGTTTCAAACACATGCAGGTCCAGAAAATGTCGTGGCTCATATCCTTTCTGCTGCACAGAAGCTGACATCCAGGTTTCATCTATACTGATAAATATAAGTTTGGTCATGAGCACTCCAAATATTTAAAGTTATTGAATTTTAATATCATTGTGTTTGCATAGGTTTACATTGGGAACGGAATTAGTTCATTGATTTCTTTAAGAGTCTTTTATCTAGAAGGTCATTTTATAATTTCCCTATAAATAAAGATTCATAAGAAGGTGCCATAGGACTACCATTGCTGTTCCCAAATTTTGAAGATAATTTGTATTTCCAAACTGAAAAAAAGTTGTTTTCAAGAACAAGTTTTAGCAAGTTATTAGCATGTTCTTTTGATAGTTTACATGTATATTTTGTTCAAGATAATACCTACATGCTTCGATACCATCATTGTGTGGTATATTCGTGTAAACTGAAACCGCATCAAGTGTAACCAGGAATAAATTTTCAGTTAGTTTCGGTAAAGATTTTAATTTGTTAATGAAATCAAAAGTATCTTTAACATATGAGGGTAATGATTTCATCAGTGGTTGTAAAATATGTATAATATGTAATTGAGCTACATGTTGAAATAATGGGTCTACCTGGATATCCTAAAGGTAGTGACGTATCAGCCGTTTTATGTATTTTGGGTAAAATATAAAACTAAGGTGTGCATATTTTATTTGGAAAAATATCTAGTTTATCATATACGGAACAATTCTATATAGAGATTTCATTAAGACATTTGCTTATTTTTGCTTTAATTTCTTTACAAGGATTATATGAAAGTTTTGCATAATATATTTCATCATTTAATTGTCTATCTACTTCTTTAAAATAATCCTCCTTATTCCTTATTGTATTGTGCTAGACTTATAACATTTTTAAAAATAATAATTTCGTCTTGTGCTAAAGTAAGCAATGAATTTAATTCTTTTTTAGAATTGTTTGTAAATATTTTCTTTTAGGATTGTCATTTAAAATTTCTTGTTTAGTCGCTTCAATATAAAAATCGAGACAAATATCTCGTCTACCAGAAGATGTGAATGATGATTCGTTTTTTTTTTTTATTGAAATAGGCCTTATTATGTAGATGAAAACTACTTTCATTTTGTGAATCTGTACATGATTGTGAGAAAATTCGTTTAATTTTAATGAGCTTGTGTATTTATAAACTGCTTGTGATAATTTAATATTTTCGTGTACTTTGGTTCTCGGACAATATGATAACCCCTTACCTAAAAGTATATAATCACTATTGGTTAAAATTCGCTTAGAAAGTTTTAATACAGTTTATTTTCCTCTTTTGATTTTCTTTTGTCTTTTCTTTTCTTTCATCCATCTGTTCTTGTCCTGTATTCTGATAAATCTTTTTTTCTTTCTTCTGTTTGTGTTGTCTGTAACAGATCATTTAGGGTTTCCATTAGTCTTTTCAATGCTATTATTACGGTTGTTTTGGATTCCTTTGTAATTTTCTTCGCCCCATTTTTTTCTGCGTCTTTTTGGGTTGCCTTTTGTGTGTCTGGGGCTATTAAATTTTTGCTTGATCATTGATCGAATTATTTTGAATGGGCTTATTATTTTACTCTGTGTTATTTGGTTGATAGATTACTCCTGATAGTGATGCTTGTCCCATTTCATTTCTTGGTTGCTTTGTTTTTCGTGTAAGATTCTTTGTTCTTACACGTTTATTTTTACATTGATCAAGTTAGTTTCCTTTGCTGATTCATTAGGTTGTTTATTATATCTTTTTTAATTTTTCACTAGTAGTTTTCGATGATGATTTTTCTCGTTGTTCTGGAAAGTTGTTTTCCTCTCTCTCTCTCTCTCTCTCTCTCTCTCTCTCTCTCTCTCTCTCTCTCTCTCTCTCTCTCTCTCTCTCTCTCAATTCAGTAACATTTTAAGTTGATTTGGCAATTTTTCTTCTTTTTCTAGATAACGTTTAATAAAATTTTCTTCATCAAAATTTCAATATTGTCTTATTTCAAAGATTTTAGTACATCTCTATGTTCTTCTAATTCTTAGCTTATCTTGATCACTCTCCTCTGACGTTCTTCTTTTATTCTATTACATATTTCTAACAATATTTTTTTCCATTAGGGATTTCTTTGATGCTGTGTCATTCCCAATATGAATCTCTAGCTGTAAACGTAATCCCTTTTTCACAATATTGTCTTCCAGACAATTTTCAAGGATGCGTGCGTGTAATCCATTTTAAATCTGTTTCTCTTCTGATTTTTCCAATGTTGTTTTTTTTTTCAACTATTGCTAATATTCGGATCATAGGTTGATGCCATGGTGTTGTTCAGGATGTTTGATGAATTATAAACAACACCAACACGAAGAATGTGTGACCGATTTCGCTTTACTGCTTCATCAGACTGAATTCATAATGAATTCAATACCATAGAGCTCCCATACTTTGCAAGATTTCTTGTAAATTTATGTGAGCTATTTACTTAGCCTATATAACTGTGATGCGTTACAATTATGGGCATATCAGCACATTCAAAGACTATTGTGTTTATTCTGAACATTCAACACTGTTCGACATGTGATAAAGATTTATGATTATGTGGGATTCCATTCACAATGATGTAAGCTCCTCGTAAACTGTAGCATTATATCTTAGATAATGAACTTATTTGTTGAATTTAGTAATTTTTTTGTCCGTTTGGCTTGTCTCTCTTACTTGGTTTAGACAGAGGTTTGTAACAAATATTTTGTATTTCATGAAAAGAAAATAAGGCAAGTAGTGTAGTGCATGCGTAATGCCACGGGATCAAGACAGGTATTGGTTTAGACCGAGATTCATATCAATAGTTTGCATTTCATGAAAAGATCAAGACAGGTATTTATCTCAGAAAACGACAAGAAATCAATTTCAAAACAAACTGGTATGTGACGATACATTGGTCTGATAACACCTATCAAGAAACATCCGCGGGTGTAGGTATCCCACTCAAAAATTTTCTGCCTATTATATCAATAGCGTATCTTGTACATTTGTATCTTTCGGTGTCAACACTTCTATTTTTATTTACCATTTCGTTAATGTCAGTACAATGCCATTTACAGAGTGTCATCTATAGTGGAGGCATAATCATACCACTTTATTTGCCGTATGCTGATTATAGCTTACAACTAACAGACACGCCAAATGTATATACTATTAGTTACGGAACATTCAATTGGAGTGAGATTTCTTCTTTTTACATGGAGTTTTTATTTTGTTCTATTTTAAGATAATTATTTGTTTCAAGGAATATAATGGATATACCATGCTATTGTGTTACAAATTACAGCAATATATTTTTCAGCGATGCAAAGACTAAAGGTTGCTGCTGTTGTTTTTTTTATATTTCTTTCTTTTTCGTTGTTGGTGGTGGATATTTTTTTCTTTTCAAATTGTTTTTAAAACGTGCCTTGCCTCTGTCCAAGAAAATTAAAAGTGATAGTCCCTAATTTGATTGCGTATACCATGGTTCCAAAATAACGAGGTATATCATGGTATGAAATATTTTCGCGAATGTTTTCCGCCATATGAGTAATAGTTAGAGTTTAGAGCAAAATGAATTAAGCTAGCTGATCTTATCTAGATGGAAGCAAAAACTCAGTTCTTGGCCTGCCCTGATATGAATAACTGATTTATCTCCATTTCATTGTCCATTCTAAATACCAGAACCATTGTGCATGTTATTAGTCAACAATGTTAATTGCTACTCAGTTAAGACGTAACAGACTGATGCACTAACTTTTAAAATATGTTGTGCAATGGAGATTATTGACATGTTCTAATGCATGAAAGCTTAGGTGACTATTTAACTTTGTAATGTCGTGATAATGAAAAACCCAGATTTGTATAGCTACAAATGGGTCCCATTGTACATGCTAATAATATGATATTATCAAGACAGGATGTGAAAGCTTATCCTCCGTGGATAAAAAGGCACGTTAAAAATAAAATGTAGAGTGGGAATATTGAAGATTCATGTTACAGATCTTTCTTTTCATATTCTTGATATAGATCTCGGTTGATTATGTTGAAACAGGAAATTTTATCTTGGATTTTTTAAAAAAAATATATCATTGCTGTTTCTATCCAAAAATAACAAACGCTAAGCAGGGCAATTTCATTCATTTCATTCCTTCTGAACTCTGCTAAACTGGTACAATTAAACATTTACTAGTAAAAATAAACAACTTAATATAGTAGAATCCGCTTGTTTGTTTCAATGTCAAAATTCATTGCGATAACAGTCTTTCTTTAAATGTTTGCGTGATCAATAATGTTTTTGGCAATTATATTTGTTTTCTTTAAACTCGCACTTTTATAATACAACCACGGCCTTTAAACGTGTGTAAAATGCGAATTATGTCGTTATATATTCTGATATACCTGATTATGGAAGGCATATACCCCAAAGGCTTGTGACTGCAATTTCCGATTCCTTCTTCAGGACAAGGGGGACGAAATGACACAATGGACATGGGTAGTCGTGGTTTGGATTTCCGCGTCGTGTGGATCTCTGAGCGAAAAAAATGAATGAACATTTAATAATATAGCATGTTATATCCGCTGAACGTTGAATAATTTTGAGAGAAATTGTCGTGAAGGGCAAATCAAACAAACCACGATCGAGATACTAAACAAATCTAAGGGGAAATCACGTACCTAGATTTTGACATAAATGATCCTTTCCGAGAAAGTATTCATGAACTTTACTATGTTCATTAAAATTCATTACGAGACTATGTACATCGTGTGATGAATCTTGTTTGTGAAATCCATGATTATGTCAATTAGCTTGATTATAAAAAATAATTGATATGATGTGATGTGATTTTGATTTATATTATAGCATTAACAATTTTTCAGTCATATCGCTACGATATCTGCAAAGTGGCAGTTTATAGTGATGTCTAGCACTGGGGCATCATGCCGCAGACATGTAGCATGATGTCTCACCCTGTCACATTATCCTGATACCAGACCTACCAGTTTTAACACTGACCTCTTCATACTGAGCGCCAAGCGAGTTAGCTATTAGTACAATTTTTGTAAGTCTTAGGTATGACTCGAACCCACGAATTCCCGCATTTGAGGCGGAAGCTCTAATCACTGGGCAACTGGAGCGGTAATAAAAGAAAAAAGAATTGATGTCGCTGCGCTAAACAGCATAAATATAAAATGTGGCTATGAACCTAAGTGGCAAGAACGGAAAGAATATTGCGAATGGAGGTGATGCGTTTCAGCAAGGCAACCACTCCAATTAGCTCCATTCTAAACAACCTACTTGTATTGAAATGCTTTAAAACACCAAATCAAAAAACTCTTTATTCAAGACACTCTAAAAAAAAGGCATACTATTCACCAGGCATTCAGCCATACTAAATGCACATCCCCAAACATACCGTATTAGAAACATAACGGAAAAGATATATTTCATATTGTTCTTCAAACATGGTTAGTATAGGATTGAAATTTAGGGTCTAGCAGTTAACATGAGAATGTTAAACTTTTGGAAATTGACCGTATGACACGGGGTAAGTACGGAAAATCTTATATAAAAGTTAGTCCATATGTTTATCATTGGGGTTACATTATAATATTATTAGATGGGGTTAATTTCGGTATATCCGAACGCACGGGATATTAACATGTGGCCACACACTTAAAATGCACTGTAACAGTGTTGCATGAGGTGATGATCAATACTAGAACGGAAATAAATAATAGGTCATACGTTTCTACACGAGGAATCTCTCAACGTGTGGGTGAGGTGTGTTTGTGTGTATGTTTGTCTAAAACGGAAAGAAAGAGCGCGTATTTGTGATTTGGATTTTTAATGTAGTTTTAAAACTTTTTTTAGTCATATTGATTTTATGTCGGCATTGTGGCGGTTTTTAGTGATGGCTCTGACATGTAACATAATGTCCCAGAGAGTTTCATTATCCTGACACCAGGCCAACCAGTTCTAACATTAACTTCTTAATGTTGAGTAACATTTTTATAAATCTTTGGTATGATTCCGCCGGCGTTCAAACCGTAACCTCCCGCATCCAAGACGGAAGCTCTACCTACTAAACTACCGAAGCAGTAGAGAGAGAGAGAGAGAGAGAGAGAGAGAGAGAGAGAGAGAGAGAGAGAGAGAGAGAGAGAGAGAGAGAGAGAGAATTCTTTGGAAAAGTACCGTCTCCAAACCGACGTTTTTCTGTCCGTCTGTCCGTCTGTCTGTCTGTCTGTATGTATGTATGTATGTATGTATGTATGTATGTATGTATGTATGTATGTATGTATGTATGTATGTATGTATGTATGTATGTATGTATGCATGCATGTATGTATGTATGTATGTACCTACGTACATGTGAATGTATGCGTGTGTTCCCGTGTGTTTGTGTGTGTGTGTGTGTGTGTGTGTGTGTGTGAGAGAGAGAGAGAGAATTATTTGGAAAAGTACCGTCTCCAAACCGAAGTTTTTCTGTCCGTCTGTCTGTCTGTCTGTATGTATGTATGCATGTATGTATGTATGTACCTACGTACATGTGTATGTATGCGGCGTGTGTTCCCGTGTGTTTGTGTGTGTGTGTGTGTGAGAGAGAGAGAGAGAGAGAGAGAGAGAGAGAGAGAGAGAGAGAGAGAGAGAGAGGGGGGAATCTTGAGATCTTTTTAAAAACGTCAACTCCTTTGAATTCACTTTCAACTCCTTTGAATTCACTTTAGCCAATAGCAAAGAATATGTGCCATTGATTGCTATTGCACAATAGCTTAGTCCGAATAAGTTGCTTTAAAACATATAGAGAAAATGCAGAGTTTGAATATTGAAATTGCTCATTGCAAAGCTTGGAAAATTTGTTCTACTGTACAATCGCAGGAAACAAAACAAACGGTCACTGTGCATCCAAATACAATGTCACTGCTCTAATTCTTTAATTGTATATACATTTAATAGCTTCAATTGTTTTCATAATTCATCCACTTGCTCCATATTTAAGTTATTGTTCTGTTTTTCCTCAGTCAGTTTCGCTTTCATTCTATCGTTTTTATTTGTATTCTTGTAGAGATTACTTTGTCGTGATGTATATCACCGCACTTAATAAATTTGATTGTATTCTTATATCTTCAATTTCTCGTTTTATATTGGTTTCGTCTTACAAAGATTTCTTTATTAAGTGGTATTTCACCGCTTTTACATATTCTGATCGTATTCTTCTTTGTTTAGTTTCACATTTATTTTATTGCTTTGATTTCTTACATATGCAATGTGTAATCGGCACACTGCACCAAATCGTTTTTCTCGCGTATGTATACACAGTTTTAAATGCAAATATATTGAAAAATAAGTTCGCAGAAAATGTATATATCTTGCCCATGCAGAATGTGTACAATACTGACAAGGTTCTTCGTAAGAGTATGTTTTACACTTTCCTTGGGATCAATCTAAAGTGTTCATAATATCAAATGTAAATTTGTCGGTTATGAGGCACACATACTGTAACGTATTTAATATTTTGTTGTTATTGTTATTGTTTCTTAAACTTATTATAATATTTCAAAATCGACTATTATTAATTAAATATGAGAATTTCCAAACGGCCTACCCTCTCTCTCTCTCTCTCTCTCTCTCTCTCTCTCTCTCTCTCTCTCTCTCTCTCTCTCTCTCTCTCTCTCTCTCTCTCTCTCTCTGTGAACCATGGTTGCAAGATACGGGCAAAATTCATACGATAAAGTCTATTGACTTATGAATGTTGGAAAAATTAAGTCAAACTATTCAAAGATAAACAAGAGAGAAACAGAGAGAGACAGAGAGATAGAGACATATAGTTAATGGTCGAAAGTAATGATAATTAAAGCAGAATCACGACTCAGATCAACTGTAACGTAATTAGCCTTTTTGTTGACCATGTGGTTCCGTAACACATTTTTATGACTACCAGCTGATTCCGTATTACTGGCTTGTGCTTTTACCAGTTGGTTCCACGCCAATGGATTCTATGATTATCAGTTGATTCCCTATCACTGGCCTGTGTGTTTACCAGTCAGTTCCGTGTAAGTGGCCTGTGAGTTTACCGTTGGTTCCGTACCAGTGGCCTGTGAGTTTATCGTTGGTTCTGTACCACTGGCCTGTGAGTTTACTGTTGGTTCCATACCATTGGCCTGTGAGTTTACCGTTGGTTCTGTACCACTGGCCTGTGAGTTTACCGTTGGTTCCGTACCACTGGCCTGTGAGTTTACCGTTGGTTCCGTACCATTGGCCTGTGAGTTTACCGTTGGTTCCGTACCACTGGATATTGTGATATTGTCAGTTCCGTGTAAGTGGCCTGTGTGTTTACCAGTTGATTCGGTACGTTTTACGCTTGCCAGGAGTTTCATGTTTGGCGTACCTGGGTTTTACACCTCATTACTTGACACTTCATTAGCCATTATGCTTTCTGCTTCCACCACTTCTCTCCATGGCAATGGGCTACGTATTGTCCATATCGTTTAAGTCAACTGACATGTAATTGTTCTGTTGGTGCTAGTTTTGTATTGCTTTCCGCACCTCAAATCAATGCCCCATAATTTTAATAATGGTCAATTTTTGTTTCTTTTTTCATTTCATTTCTTACTATTACCGTGTTCGTATCTCATCTCACTACAGTGAGCAGTGATGCTCATAATATGACAACAATGTTTATGCATTTGCAACGATTGCAACGTAGTAATGCATTTATGTAATTATTAACTTTCTGTAGCATTCCTTACCGATTGCTCCTACAGAGAAAGCTGTGGTTGCGTCGAAAATGGCAATGATAATCTGGCCATCAAGGTCCAAATTCCATGAGGCGGTGAAGAGACCCAGAAAGAATGCATCATTGTCAACACCAATGGTCGCCAACCCTCAAACTGGAATATCCAGCGACGGGGCTTTGATGAACCCCCATCTTAATAATATTATAACCCAAGAGGTCTCCCTCTTGTTGTGGCTGCCAGATATGTAGCAAGCTCTATTTACTGTATTTCTGTTTATGGGGGTTACAGCTTCTAAACATTTCTATATTATACTCTATGTCTCATTGTCAACTTCTTATCTGGTTTACTCTGCAGGCACTGTCCAAATAGTTATGTTTTGCTCTAAATACGTAGCACATTTTGGATCCACTAATATCATTTATGTTCAATATAAAGTCATGAAAGTGGCCAGCATCAACGCAACGTTTGTCTTTGTTGTATTTATGTACCCATATACTTTGATTTTGTAATATTTGCACGACTGATCTAAACAATTCTGTCTTTACACTCTCTATTTTCCTTTTGACTCTATCTATGTTGGAAAGAGTTGGCTGGTGTATGCACATATAATTGAACAATATCATCCACCAAGTTAATAATATAGAAGCCTGTGTTTTTATTCACTTTATGACTATAAATTTCAACCTCTTCTAATTGTGTAGGAACACATCACAAAAAACGATTAATGCTCGCAAGGACATCTATGTGTAGCGTCATTGAGTCGACAATTTCCCGCCTGACTTGTCGGGTAATGCAATGTGAAGTGCCAATATGCCAATATGCCAATATATTAAAAGTTTTATTCACGTGTTATGCCCATAAATACTTTTCTACCGGCTGCGCGAGGTGGGATTCTCTCTGCTAGGGACTTTGGCATAATTTGAGCCAATTTCCTTCTGGGCTGCGGACGTGTTTTCTTTCCTGTAGGAATTTTTCCCATCTCCACTCCATTGTATATAATATATTGTTATATGCTATCTTGTTGTTAACGATATAATTATGTATATAATTGGTATATGCTATCTTGCTATCTTTTTTTTAAGCGGCTGCATACGCAGTAATCTCTACAAGGTTATTCGGCTTCTACAGTCTCGTTGTTTTGTAATGCCGCATTAAAATATTGTAATTACCTTTTGTTCGTTCGTCATTAGGCTTAGTTCCTAATCCACGCTAACTTCCATACGCCTGCACGTTAATACCTGAGCGTTCCGTGTACAGGATGCTAACAATGTTTATAGTACTCTACTTTCTTCCTAAGAACCATCTTTAATGTTTAAATAATAAGTTTGTCTTATGATGATCTGTCAGTTTAAAAAAAAAAATTCAGAAGAAAAAAAAAATCAACTTATCAATTTGTTGATGTGATTGTGAACAACAAGAGAAGGCACAGAACTACATCTTGTAGCAGACACACTCTCAGGGATGTGAGGAGTTCATTCACTCGGTCAATACGCATATTTTAGTTCCATTCAAAATGCAAATATGTGTATTTGTATGTCATATAAATAAAATATATGTATTCGCTCTATCACTGATATAACACTCGTTGTATAAATTTTCTATCACTTCAAGATATTTCTCTCTCAGGCAAAAATGAGCGTTATTTTTAACATATATGGTACCCTTTGAAAGCAATGATATTGCAATTAGCGACATGATGCACCCCCAAAAGAAAATAAATTAAACAGCAACAACGAAATGAAGCAGACAAGTAACTTACATAACTTGATGGATTTCGGCCCAATAACTATCGAAACAAGGTGTAAAATCCTTTAAAATTAAGAATAAAAAAGAAAACGTTTATGATTTTATGAATGAGACGGTGTTAAGTTGCTGGGCAGGCAGCAATTTCGAATATTGAATAGAACTTGAATCTATCCAACAATCCATCACCATTAGAACACTCCATCCTCATATTCACTATTCACCATTGATGAAAATAAAATTAGTTGCAAGCAAATATTAATTTTGCACTCGCATATATTTAATCGGCATTGGATTAAAAAGTGAATCTTTTACATGTTTTCTTTACACAAATATGCATGACTGAAGAACGTTCAGCAATTACTTAAAGTTAGGTTCTAATAACTGAATTTGGAGGTATTTAGTACATTTCGAAAGTTAGCAAAAATTAAGAATAAACCTATATTCCCTCCCGAGTTTCGAACATGGCTAACGTTTACAGGGTGAAATGACATCTTTGATGCAACTGGGGATGGTTCGGAAGCCAAACATGTTTTGTTTTGTATATGTATGATGGCTTCCTCAATGGTAAATTCCGCCAGTATATGCCGATGAAGCATATCATCAGTGGTACCATCGTTATGTACACTTTGTTAATTAAAATGACGACGAAATAACACCAGTTTTACGTTTTGTGGAAACTTAAGCAACATTATCCTGGTAGATAACGTATAGAATTCCAGAGATTTTATGACATCGTTGATTGGTTTCGTAAAATGGACTCTTGCTAGCATATGGATTTCTATCTACATTATTGGCGTACGTGTTGTGTAATTTGAGACAGGAATAATACATGTACATATATTGGATGTTCGTGTCATGCATTTTATTGCATGGCGCAGGTGCTAATATCCAATATTCGGTTCTGAAAGGTTTACTGAAGAATCACTCAGATGTGAAAAAAGAGAAGAAACACACACTCTCTCACACATACACACGTGTGAAATTAGAATATTGATGTGTGTTCATTAGGTGATTGGAGGAGATTATTTGTGATATTCATGCAATCAAGAACCTTTCATTTGACAGTGAATCTTGTATTGAGGTCCTTGGAAATAAAAAGAAAAAAAAAATTGGCCTCAAGACAGGTTCGCATAGGCATTTGATGCGTGTAACAATATAAATCAATGGATAAATTTCGTAGAAGGTTTACTTTAGTTACAAGGACCTGATCAAGATCAAACCCGAAGTTGGTCAGCAACATGTTCAATTTCAGTCTCCCATCTTTATTACCTCGAGTATCACTGGATAGTTTCGTATTTTGACACCCCCCCTCATACTTTTTTAAGATAGAAGACACGAGCCGAATTATCGCAACCCTAGCATATATAAATTCACACACAATCTAAATCTGTAATGTTGTTTACATTTACATTGAGTCAGGCTTGAAAATTGGTTGGCTTGTTGGTGACTGCCTGTCACAGTTAGACTTGCATTGGAGATCAAATGCGTAACTTGGGTTGGAAGTGAGCAGCCGACTTGGTTTACGTATTTACATGTGTCGGCTACAGAGGTAATTATCTAAAAATCTACATGGTTGAGGGGTAATGAAAGATATGTCAATTTGTTTTAGTACTAGTGAACTTTAAAGATAAAAAAGGTACATACTGATTCTCTATGCCGCCTTGTCTCAGGAAAATATTCAAAATAGCTCTTTTCTGTCAAAATTGAAAGTAGAAAGATGGGTTGTTGGTAGTACCGGTTCATTATAAATGCCACCAGTTGTATAAGGAGACCTTAATAGCTCAGTCAGAATCTTACAAGTATCTTTTTAACAAAAATCATTAATTACATTTTTATCTTTAATATAATATTATTATCATTTTCTGCAACCTCTGAGGCATTCTTTGTATTTGTGCACGACGATTACTTAATAGCAAATTTACCCACAGCAAGATGAAAATAATTGTCATTTTGTCAACAGCAGTGTATCCCACTCTGCCGGCGGCATCTCTTTGATGTACACAAATACATGGCAAATGTAATATACCAATCATCTTTCTTACGAACTGTAGCACCATGTATCCAGCAATAGTGATATTACGCATCGTTGCTCACACTGAAATGTTATTCCGAAGAAAATCAAGAACATTGATTTTTTTGTCTAATAATGTATGTTGTATCACATTATTAAATATGTGATCATTATTTTTTACTACAACGGAACCTTCATAAATGCGAATTAAGCGATTACGCATATTCATGCAAAGCAGCGTAAAACCCCGGACAAGCAAATCAGAACTGCTCAATTTGGAATCAATAACACAGTGGCACCACACGACGGGATTTGATGGAATCAAAATATGTGCCGCTGTTGTCCATAGTGTCTCTTATAGAGATCAAACTCAAGAGTAGTGTACAACGTCCTCCCTCTCCTATAGTGACCAACTCAAAAGCAGTCCATAATACTTCCGATAATAATCACGACATAGGCAGTCCCTAAAGTTTGTCTTAGAACTGCAACAATCATCCTGTAACAAAACATATTGGAAGCCCAGGGTGGCAAGGTAGTCTAAGATGCTCGACTTTATAGATCACATAGTCTCGGGCTTGGCTAACGTGGGTATGAAATAAAGAATGTCATTAAATTCTCGTGGGTCTGTGGTTCTTCCCGGGTTTCCAGGTTTCTTTCTCTTTTGAAAGTACTAGCTACCATAAAGAGCCTCTTGTGTGCTTCAACAACAACACCAGCAACACAATATTTTAAAACACCTATATATGTTGATTTCAGAAAAAGACGCTTTTGTTTTGGTTGTTTTTATTCCTTATATTAATGATCTTGATCTCAGTATGAACGACATTGACACTATCTTGAAATATACATGGAGCGAATATGTTGTATGGTCAAATAACAGGTTTCGAACAGTCACAAAACCTTTAATCTACCATGCCAAGAACCAAACTCGTGAATAATATTTTTAATACAAATTTTGTCAAGACACGTTGTACCAAAGTATTGACAATTTTTGCCAATATATAAATTATGCAGCTTATTCTTTTAATAATAAATGTCTATAATTCCAGAAGAACTAGCTCGAATTCATGGGCATCAACTCGAAATCCCGCGAGGCCTAACTTTGCATGTTTCAGTAAAGTTTAACGTGAAATATTTGATGAAAATTCTGCATGAACGGATTCAATAAGCACAGATGTAAGAAACGTTAGTTAAGATTTATTGAGGATTACTACTTGAATATTTCATTAGCGAGAAGTTGGAATAAGTTTGGCAAAATTTTAAGACTTAGGTAACTAGAATTGAATTGTTTTGCTCGTGTGTGTGCGTGTGTATGTGTGTTGCTTTTCTTTTGTTACTTGATCTGTTTAATTTTCTCTTTATTTGTTAGTTTGGTCTCTCTTTTTTGGTTTGTTGGAGTTGACGGAAAATCTGATTCCCTCTATATATAGCAAATCCTCGTAATATCTACAATCACTAAATATAAATCTCCTAACTCGTAAACGACTAAAATTTACATCCATGAAAATAAACATATATCCGGTATTATAAAAGGTCACATAAAGCTAAACAAAACCTTATAACAAAAGTTAATAAATACTTAAAACTGTCCACGTAATATAACATATTTTGTATTATCCAAAATGTATAACAATATGTTATCCTAAAAGCATAATGAATTTCAAACTAATAATGCATTGTTGGAAGGGAAAAGCGAAGTAGTGACTGGTTGTAACTGTAGTCATAGCAACAGTGTTTACTGTGATTGCTTTGAAAAAGACTGGTGTTTAATGTGTTGAAACGTAATAGTAATAGTAGTAGTAGTGAGAGCGGTAGTAGTAGTAGTTGTTGCTTTGTTGCTTATGTTGTCATAGTATTAGAAGAATAATACTCTTGGTTGTGAACGACAACATTACAAGGTGACGAAACCGAATACGTAATATTACTGATTGTATACGGATAATACTAATTAGCGTTGAATCTTTTAAGATCCTATTATCCAAGCAGCTTCAACCATAAATACAATAAACATAACTAATTAACAGAAAGGTATATAGTCCTTGTAATTGTTTAATCAGAGACACGTGCCAATTTCAGTGCGCATTTATCTTCCGCGTCGACTTATTAGGTTATTATTCAGTCATGTTACATTCTTCACATTTACAATCAGTATTTGGAACAGGAAGTATTTTGTAAAAGGGGAGTTTCATTAGATTACGTGTTGAAATGTCATCCAATACACTTAAGCAAAGTTTACGACATTTTCAATTCCATTGTTTTGACAAAACGTTATATATTATCTGACAGAGAAGGAAGTCTAATGATGAATATCATGGAGCCTAGTGAATCTACCAATCTGATTTTTAAAGGAATTTCACGGATAAGAACGTTCAACAGGAAAGCTTATGTGTATTCTTGTATCGTTGTATTCACTATAGTAATATGCTCACTGCTTCTAATAATTGGAGCTAAGAGGAATAGTAATATAAGGGAAGACTACACCGATCAAAGAATAAAGGATTCCAACCTAGAGAAAATGGAGACCAACCACCCCAAGATTCAATACCTGGTCGACATGCTACCTGCATCATTCACAATGACGCTCCGTGTCTTACAGAAACAGGCGGAGAACTGGATACTACAGGACAATCAGGACATAATAGTAGAGTTTAATCGATATGGACGAAAATTGCGATATAGAGAGTGCTATATAATTGATAGCAATAAAAGTGATGGTGAAACGTATAATCTAGGTGATTGCGTGCTGGTCGCTGAAGGTCAGTCAATGTATCACATTTCTGGGGAAAGCGATTGGAAGTGTTTTCACCACGTGGAAACCTTATCTGTTTATTACATTATCCAGCTGGGCTTAAATGCCACACAAACGTATAGTAAATTCAGCGAGCCGTGCCATGGAAGAAAATGGAAAGTTGAAATGCAAAATGGAGATATTTTCTTTTGTGAAAACGCTGGACAACTGCTAACTGTTCATCAAAATAACATGAAGGCTGAAGTTATACACTGGACCTCACCGGCAACAGAACAAATTAAAGTTCCGTACAGTTCCAAACAATGCATATTTAAAAGTATAGATATATCATATTTGCTAGGTAAGAAGAAAGTTCCGCCGATTTTCAAAACCACTTCTGGACAGACAAGGAATCAGGTAAAAGATTGCCTTTTCGTCCATGGCTCTGGACGAGTTCCTGAAAAAGAACCATCGACCGGCTACGAAATTCTTTCTGAATATAAATCTTACTGGGGAGATATTTCTTACTATACTCCGCAGTGCAAGTCTAGAAAATTCATTAGAATGAATACTATTGTCCATGGCTGGGATAACTCCACACTTCACGAACAGTTCTGTGAATTCGCCGCTGGAAACAAGAAGGTAGTATCCGAAAAGATCATATTTAGCCACTCAATGGGAAATCTAATAATAGCAGCAGCTCTTCACAGAAATCTGTGTTCATTCGATACCAATTCAACAGAGTGGTACTCCATTGGAGGACCTTGGAAAGGTTCAAAGGTAGTGGATCAATTAAAATATTTTTGTCCACATCTTAACAAAATGCTCGTCATACTGGGATTTGATACCTACTGCACGGACGATGGCAAAATACCAAACACCGCATACACTAGCATGAGAACCGATTATAAATCCCCTACAGGGATCACATACACAGACATTATAAATGTATCCAAAAGGTTAGTCAAAGGCGTAATGTGTGGAGACTCTTCAATTGGCATCGGGAAGAATTGGAAAATTAGTGCTTGGCTTGCGTTTGTACAAACGGTAAGTGGAGGTGGCAAAATAAGCGATGGTCTTGTTGCGCTGGACGGTTGTTCTGCAGTAGGCGGCACCTTTCAAGAGACATTTGAAAGCCAATTCTACAGGGGAGGTTTTAACCATTTGGAGGGAACATGTATGTATGGAGATGCCAGTTGGACAATATTCGGAGATTTTAGCAAATTACAGCCTTGCAAATGGATTTCGCTACGTTGAGAATAGAGAAAGCACTTCTTACATGTCACTGATTTATATTTCGCCTTAATGCAGTTTAGAACGAAAAGACTTAAGTAATATAATGCTGAATGCAAATAGAGTTTAGGCATTTTTGTCTGCGCGCAGAATTTTTTTTATATCCTTTGGGTTTATGCAAATTTTTTTAATTATTAAAGTACATCTAGCAATTGCTGCGTGTCCCTCCTTTTGAATATTATTATTTTCTTTACAAAAAGAAATTATTTTAAATCGTACTTACGGAAAGGAGTTACACGGAAATCAATGCAATACTTCTAAAGAACATTTATATTTTGAACACAATTTTTATATTCGCCATGTGTATTCCGTAAATAAATAATAGTTAATGAAATTAAGAAAATAATGTTGGATTTTACACGATTTTTAAGATTGCCAATCGATTGTATATTGAATCAATGACCATAGCGAAGGTAAAATCTCGATTGTAGAAATGACAGTAGCTCTAGAGAAGGCCTTTAGCGTGTAGCTTGTAATAGGATCTCATGCGTCATGATGTCATAAATCGTTGCAAAGAAATGAAGTTCAATTCTTTCAGTCACAAATGGTACAAAAAGTAAATAAGGAATCTCAAAAAGTAAATGATAATAATATTGTATCCTTTGTTTACAACGTTCGTCATTGCACAGAGAAAATGTGTATAAATAAATAAGTAGTTTCATTCTTTAATTAGCAAATAGTATCTCCACTTTCAAATATTATAATTGTAACTATTCTAAATGTTCGTTACAAAGTATTGATAAAAAAAATTTAAAAACTTCGTTTGAAATCTATAATACCTCATATTCATTATTTGCTGAATGTGATGCTTTCAGAAAATGAACTTTATTTCATACATAATTGAATATTAACATATATTGTACATTGGACCTTTGTTCTTGATAAAGATTTGTAGTTTTATCCAGTAATAATACGTCATTGTTTCATGTACCTGAAATCAACGTTGGAAGAACTACATTATATCAATACATCGAATATCAATGAATCCTCAGAAAATGGAGATCTCAATCATGTGCTGAAACAACTAATGTAAATAATCAAGATAGTTGTTCTGCCCACAGGTAGGATATCCTGAAGAATGTATGAACATATATTAAGTGAAGATAGTTTTTTAATCATGCAACCTAATTCATCGTTCAGCAGCTAAGAAATGTGTCCTAGCTGATAACTGTCATTATTGACGATATTGTTTTAGTCACGTGCTTTAACGCCATTTCTTAGAGTAAGATAGGCTTCACCTGGCGAGCAGTAGTACTGGTGGAGAAATAACCCCCGGTTAGAACCAACGACCCACGGGTATCTGCTCGCAGTTTGTTCACATATCCGAATTGGTCCATCCTAAGACTCTACCCAGAAGAATAGCGATGAGATGGCAGTTATCCGTAAAGTCGAACGCTTTAGACTACACGGCCAGCCAAGGCCTATGACGTTTATGAAGAGTGGCGCCAAATTTCATTGTTAGGCAAACACAGTATGTTTATATCTCAATGACAAGGCAATGACATTGCTCCCAAGATTGTGGTGGTAAACACAACCACTGCCAACACTAACATTTAGCCCACATTAAGCGTCAATTTGTGTTAACAGTGTGTTGACGATGCAGTTATTTTTTCCGTTGAGGAAAAGAAATATGGATCATGTATTGTATTCACTATTATAACTGTGTCGATTCAGGTCCTTACGTACCTGTTTTATGAAGTGATATGAAATGACACAACAAAAAGAAAACCAAGATATGAAGTGCATTTTGCAAGAGTCTAGCAGATATTGTGGTGGAGTTAGTAGAAAACTGAGATCACAGAAATTTAGTTTATTAAAATAGTTCGGTGGTTAGACATGTGGGTGTTCAATAATCAACAATTAAGTATGTGTATATATAAATAAATAATATACATAAAATATAATAATAATAATAATAATAATAAATATAAAAAATGTTTATCTCTATTCATACATGAAAGTTTATGAAATTGCTTTCAATAGATATATTGTTATCTTTACGATCAGTTTTGTGTGTATTTGTTTTGAAATATTAATTGATGTGATAAATACTTATTTCCATATCAACTATTCGTTAAAGAATAAGACATTAAAATGTAAGTGTGCCGTCATCTTGTTTATATCATATTGTTTATTTTTCACTTAAAAACAGAGTATATTTAATGATGTAAGCAATGATACTGATTTCATTTTGAATTCATTCTGAATATATAATGATCTAGGTTCTGCGTATCAGAGTCTGTTATATTCAATATGTCTCTTTCTGACGCAGAATATACCTAATTTTAAAAAATGACACCTCGGTGTCATAAAATTGTTGATAAACAAATTAAAATAGGAACATGCTAGGTTGATATTTAACAAATTATTTGGAGCAAGTGATGTTTTGCAAGTCATTTTACATGCTTTTTACACACCGCTGATATACAACATGAAAATACTCACCTCCATACATTTTATTTAATTTTGCTTTCTTTAATCAGAGCTACAAGTTCTCTTCGTCCGTATCATTAATGTTTGATAGATCTTTACCCATCTTAAGTGTGGAACGTCTTCCCCTTCTGATTGGTATATTTACAGCATCTGCATTAATTTGTTAAATGCAAGTATATTTAGCGATTATCCTTGCACCATCAAACGGAATTAAAAGACCAGTCAAACGGCGTGTTTCTTAATCAGACACTGATTGAACAGATTGACTTAAGGTAATTATATAAAACCTCTATATAAGACAGGCTTGTCTCAAACAAAATCCAAACCACCAGCCGTCACAAAAGCCATATGCAAAGGAATTGGATTCGGAAGATAGGACTGAAGTAGTTAACGTTATTAGTGGAAACTTCAATGGTCTTTAGAAAATTCCTGCTTGCCCATTCCAGTGCTACTAACATATCTCTGAATACAGACCTTAATCATTAACGTACGGACAAAGTCATAAATGATACAAATGTATGTGCTTGTGCGTATATGTTTGTGTTGGCATTAAAGAAAAGCAACTTGATCTTAATAGAAATATACAAATGCATTTTTTTACGTAAAAGGCACTTAAAGGAAGGAGAATGCTTTAAATTGTTGTGAGTTAAGTTCCAAAGTCACACAATTCCTGAAAGAGGTCTCCGCAAAGGTGGAAGAAACACGAACAACAGTTCTGTGTTTTATAGAAACATGATAGTCATGAATAGGCGAAGTAGGGACAATTGGCTTACCATGGAAGCACAGGCTGGGGAGATTGGGGGATTAGTTGACCTTGAACAAAGATGTGCCTTTCTAGGGACAATGGGAATAAAACAATGGCCTGTCTTGGGAGCAGGTTACCTGAACATCGATGGGACTGTCTAGGGACAATGGAAGCTTGAACATGGATGATACTCTCCTGGGGCAAGAGAGTCATTAACATATCATTTTAGGTAATAGAGAATAGATATCCTTTATAGACATAAGAGTGGCTCTAAAAAGGGCTTTTGGGGTCTTCTTCTTCTTCTTCCACCATCCCGTTTCTTTTCTCTATTATTTCATTTTTATTTTTATTTTCATACTCTGGTATCCAATTAGGATGTCTCATGGCTCTGAATCTTTCCTGCGTGTTTATTAAATTTTAATTTAGTCTATGAAAGTCAGTTTTTCTGTCTGTTTTCTTTCTCCTTTCTCTTCTTAGCGCAGGTATTTTAAATCTTGTTCATTTGCTCTTCCATCGCCCATCTAACAATTTTTTTCTGCTTTATTTAAGTTGTCTCCTAAGTGACAGGTTAGACCAATCTGTTAAATCCTGTGTTTATTCTAAACAATACTTTACAGTAGTCACACTGTCTAGAGTCTCATTCAATTTACCCACTTTAAAATAATCATTCTTAATGAATCCTCTCAACTTTTCGACATCATTCTCTATGTTGTCTTTGACCAGATCTCTGGCTACTTTTAGACTCGTCACTTGACTTTTCGTGAAGTCCCATGTAACTGGATACATATATTCATATGCAATAGTTGCAAACAAATACTTCACATCAATCATCCAATACCTAACATCTTTTAATTCATTCACCAAATTCGTTATTTTAATTTGTTGACCGGTCAACGACGGTAGCCAGACTAGGTTCAGTTCAGTTGCTGAATTAATGTCGCATTCGCCTAGAGGGCTTGCGCGATGGGTTAATGTCCCCAGAGTAGGCTAATCACGTTGGAACGAATAAGTGCCCGGAGCATGTATGAAATTTTGTAATTTCCTCGTTTATAGGTTGTTGTTTTTAACCTATGATGAAGTTTCCTTGGTGCCTTGGTATCAGCTTGCATCTTGTAGTGAAGACAATTTGATGGTCTTGCAAGTGGAGAAGAATTTTTATAGTAGTCATTTGCTGGTGATGATGTTGATCTTGTAGTTGGGCTTGTTGCAAGCATCTTCTTTTGTTGTTTTCTTCATAGAATCTTGTAACCTTTCCTTTTTCTTCTTAGAATCTTGTAACCTTTCCTTTTTCTTCTTAGAATATTGTAACCTTTCCTTTTTCTTCTTAGAATCTTGTAACCTTTCTTTTTTCTTCTTAGAATCTTGTAACCTTTTCCTTTTCTTCTTGTGTTGTTGTATCTGACTTGACTTGGGTGATTCAAGTATGTAAGTTTGTTGTCATAGTGTGTTAACTTATTATTTTGAATGATATAAAGCCACTATAGTTATGGATAATTTGGAGCACGTTAATGGGAGTTCAATAGTTATGATGATTGTTATGATTGTTACTAAGAAGTATTTATTGCTATTAGATTATTTTGAGTTCATGAGAGTGGCCCTTGATAGTTATCTTATAATTAATAATTATGTTTATTTTATATTAATAATAAGCAAATATAATATTACAAATTTAAAATTAAATTACAGAATTAATACATTAGACTGAAAATAATTTATGACTATTGTTATGATTGATATGTTTATTCGCATAACTAATCTATAGCTATATTTATATAGTATTTATTGAAATATTGTTATGAGTATTATGGTAAAATATAATTTATTTTTTAAAATGATTTATAAACCTGAAACACGGACGTGAAGGAAAACATTCTATTATACCAAATAAACTTATCACGTACTAAAAATTCACAAGTTATTAAAGTGATGACCTAAAAGAAATTGTTTTGCATAGTTTTATAAACCAACTCATTAATACCAAAAACACATATATACTCCTACCAACACACTGTAGACGGAAAGCTGTTTCTAAAACTAAACTCAAAATATAAAAAACATTGTTTTACCAACTTGATCAGTCTCTCTTTTCTAGAGAACAGATTATCCCTGAGTAGCAATTGTTTAGACTCCAGATGCACATGGTCAATGGTTGCACCTCCCGGGCGGTCATCATACACACAACGTCGGCTCCAATCATTCTCCCAATTGACTGTAGCTTTTGGAAATGCGGAGGCAGCTTGAGCTGCTTCATATCACCTATTTTCAGTTTGAGGGCAAGTGAAGTTTCTCTCACTCAACACTCTGCGACTTGCCTGCGAATGCTGTCGTCTCCATACTTGTCACTTGCGCTGAGGCTCCCACTCTGGAGCAGTCTCTCCAACTCTTCCTCCCAGTTATGAATTTCAGGGACAGCGGGTGTCAGTGGAGGTAGTATTGGTGGTGATGTTTGACACTGTGGTGGTGTCCTCACCAAAGGCTTCACTTTGCAGCTCTGCCTAAGCATGAAATGAGGCACGATCCTTTCTTTCTTTTCATCGTCTTCTTTCATTTTCTTTTTGTCCTCCTCTTCAATTTTTGCCTTCTTCAGCAACAGCCTTCATTGCCAGTTAGGGTATATTTCAGGTGCAGCTGGAGATCTAACAATTTTGCTATCCTGTTCATATTGTTGAAGTTGATAGATCAACGAGGGGAGCCAGAGTGAAGCCTGAAGCACGGACATGAAGATAAACACACCCTTTACATAAACACTAACAGTACACATCACAATCAAAATATTGAAATATGGTAGAAAGAAATACTCATACAAACACACTCTATCACCACCCCTACATACAATCCTACTCAAACACACAAAATCCTAAAACCCATTGAAACAATGCATTTATAGACACACCTTTATCCGTTTATATGCAATCACACTAACATATCAAAACAAAAATACACAAATTTGGCAATAGAATAGTATTTCCTTTCTAGCATTTTGGGTAGCCCTAAAATGGGCTGTTTTGTTTGTTAGGGTTTTTGGCAATTTCTCTTAATGCCTAAGATAAATTCCTCATCTCGCTGCAGGTTTTCCCACGATATATGGTCAGCTTCTGCAGGAGAACTCATTGGTGTCCACACGACAGTCCACAAAGCCCTTTTCTTGCTCCTGCTCTTGTTGTTGATGCTGTTGTTGGTGCTGTTGCTGTTTCAGAATTCTGTATAATTCTATCCACTCTTTTTGCTCCATTTTGATTTGTTCTCTAAAGATCTCTTCTTTCAGGTGCTTTAATAATCCTGACATTCTCTATTTTCTATCTCTTCCGTTCTGACATTCTCTATTTTCTATCTCTTCCGGCTTTCGCATCAGGTTTTGTACTGATACGATTTAACCATCTGCCGCTAGTGTTAAATTATATGGAGTTCAATACTGTCTGATTCATGTTAAGTTCCAGTAGGACCCGATAGAAATCCAGTAGTGTTAGTTTCACTATGACCTCATTATGTTACGTTTTGCATATACATTTTAGTGACCCATAAATATTATTGATGTCCTGGGTGGTTCTTCCCAATATTAAATTATCGTACTGTCTGATGGATATTCCAACTCATAAAAAATAGTTTATTTATGCACGGAGACAATTCATGGGCCTATGTCTTCAAGACTGATGACTAATTAGAAGTGGACTTGGTAAGTCCAGTGTATCCGTACATAAACAATGAACATACATACAATGGAGTATATATTTTCCGTTGTTGACTAAGTCCTGCAAAACACATAATTGAAATCTTGATGAATTAGATTGTGCTGATATATCGCTCAGATTGATTTTAATATATAGTTCCTAAATGCTAAAGAGATAAATAATAGTTAATTCATTTTTTATACATTATGGTATTCATTGCACGACTAGCACATAATACTTATAAGAATTCAAACAATATCATTATTTGCTGTAGTCAAACATTCTTTCGCACTTAATTATGAGACTCCTTATAAGGGTTAGTATTTAGAGAAGAGGCCCAAGTGGGCTGATAATGATCAGCTGTCAGCAATGTATGAAAATGTTAAATGCAGTAGCAGAAAAAATATACGGGGGTTGGGTGGTGGAACTTGCGTGATAATTACTGACATAAGTATATACTTATATAACTTGCTGTGATATGTCACCTATTTGTCATATATATATATATATATATATATATATATATATATATATATATATATATATATATATATATATATATATATATATATATATATATATATATATATATATAATATTAAATATATTTTATTTTTTATTAAGAGCTGCCATTCGTGATAATAAATCATTTTTTTATTTTTTTACCTACTTCAGGAGGCTTTATTTGAAAGTGCGTCTTCTAACTCAGCAAAAACAACGCTTAGTGGCAAAAGTTCTTTACGTTCTTTTGGACTTAGAAAGCTAGGGTTCAGTTCTTCTCTTAACATAAATATAATGCTGATTAGGCGGTTTATGACGTAAAGAACATATTCAATTACACTAGGATGGATCTTTTGAATACAGTTGATGAGATGGAAATTTTCTCTAAATTGTATTAAAAGTATTAATTTTTCATTAAATTGTAGTGAAAGTAAATTTCTGCTAAAATATATTAAGAGTAATATTATTTTTGTTCGAATTACAACTATACACTTACAAGCAAGTGCAAATCCCACCTCCGCATTATACCTACTATTCTAAGTCTGCAAAACAATACTTCTTGGCAAAATTCTTAACAGTCTTTTCTGACTAAGTAAGCTAAGATTTAACCGTTTTCCTGAGACGAATAAAATGCTGATCAGGCGGATTATGATGCAACGAACACAATAGTTTCCATTTGGATAGACTGGACATTCTTAAAAGTCGCAATGACTTAATAATTTCTGCCAAACTTTCTCCAATTCCGTTTAGCTATTTATGAAAAGTCCTTAATGTGTATATTTGAAGCTTCTTTAAAAACTGCGATATTTGACGGCGGTTGAGCATCAGTTTTGCACATTTCAAAGGCATATATATGAGGATGCTTTCGTTGAAAGTAGGTCAAATCCTATTAAGACGATTTTAAGACGTATTTTCTAGAATATTCATATTTTATCAACGCGGTAAGAATTTTATGGCTTATGTTTACATTAGAGATCTTTTTCAATGCGAATATCGTTCTTCCTAGTGGCTATTGAGAAGAAGGCTTATACATCTAAATTGTCATGTTTAATGTCGAATAGATATTATTTGTAAGCATTTTAAAGGCATTTAAGCTAGCAAAGTTATGCTTTGTTTGATTGAAATTGGTTAGTTATTTTTAAAGGAGATGTCGAAAATATCAAAAGTGAGCGCACGACACACGCCAGACACAGAACCATACATAAAAATCAGTTGTCCTTATAGATAAATAAGCAAACAAAAACTGAAATTAGAAATATTTTAATATAGTGCTACAAAATAAGGTAATCTTGATAGAATATAGTACTAGCAAAATAAGGTACTCTTGACCTAATATAGTACTAAAAATATAAGGTACTCTTGACATAATACAGTACTAAAGATATTTGTACTCTTGACCTAATATAGTACTAAAATATAAGGTACTCTTGACCAAATATAGTGCTTAAATATAAGGTACTCTTGACATAACATAGTTACTAAAAATATAATGTACTCTTGACATAATATAATACTAAATTAAAAGGTATCTTTATCTAAAATAGTACTAACGACATAATGTATTCTTAACATAATATAGTCCAAATAAAATAAAGTACTCGTGACATAATATAGTGCTAACCCATTAGAGTACTCTTGCAAACAGTTATTATTTTTCAGTTATAGGTGAATTGGAAATAATATAAGCCCCACTTTCCAAAAGAATGTTCCTGACAAACACTACCAATGATGTTGAGCAAAGCAACATCTATCTTGTTATTCGCATTAGCGGAGAAATGATATATTGTGTTTCGCATTTCCTAAATGAAACTGGTGCTAATCAGACACCAAAAATATCCATCATGCTGTTCATCTTCATGATATTTACTTCCTCCTAGGTTGAATGTCAAATGAACATAGTGTTTTCCACCACAACATTTCTTTCGATGTCTAATTGGTCGTAAGATCAAATGATGCTAATGGTCCCTGTCGGAATTTTAATAATTTCACTATTGTAATAATTTTCCAATTCGTGTTGTTTATTACGAATCCTGAAGAGAAGGTTATGTCACCAGAAGACTTCTTGTGATGTCTTATTGGTCTTATAAATAATTCCGATATATCCTATTGGAAATCTCCGATTGCGTTGTTAATGATATTATGTTTGTACTAACATAGTTATAGTGATTCATATTTCGTCCATGAGGAAAATAGCCCACTCAACCATCCAATATTCTCACAACGGTAGTTAGTTTTGAAATATTGATATGACTTAAAAATATCGGAGATGGGTTTTCGTGAATTCCTGCTCATTATTTGGGACCTGAAAAGCCGTAATCCCTTCGAATGACGATTGTTTATAACAAATTGTGCTTGATAAGTGAAATCAATAACAATATCATACCATACTTTATTGTGCGTGGTCATTGCATTAATTAGCGCACCTGTACGATGTAAAGCAAAATTATTGTTCTTTACTCTGTGCGTGTGTCGATATTCACACATACAGCAGCATCTACGAGTTTATATTTACGAGTCTTTACAAGATTAAAGAAAAACCATCACACAAAAGCCAAGGAATTTTGAAATACTAGAACTTATATAATTTTCTGTTGTATCTATTTGATAAGATGATTTTAAATCGCAAGAAGTTAATATAACTTCAACCACGTCATATGCAGTGTTTACGCAACAATTACCTATTATAGTGTGTAAAGCCGCATTGCAATCCTACCGTTCTCCTCTTCAGATGGTTTTGAATTCGGTAAAAGATTGGGTTTATCACAAGGTACCAACTGGCTTCTAACTTTGCACATTTCTCGTACATTAATTGTTAAATAATTGTCGAGCTTAAGTATTTTTGCATGCACAAGGTGTTATCAACGACAACATGTATTTTTTAAAATTCGTAAGGGGATTCCCCTGTTAAAAATAGAAGGTACACTCAAACGGAAGTGACTTGCCACTTAAAATTTGACCATCGTTTTATCCTTATGCACGTTTATTGGGTATTAAGTACGCCTTGAGTAAACAGACACACATACCCTTGTTTTAGAGCTTTTGCAAGCAACTGCAGCTACCTTTCTAACTTTTTGATCCCCACCCCTGTCAATACAAACTTAAAGCTTATATAATATTTTATTCTTACCCTAGAGAGATTCGAACCCAGTCCATATGCCTTCGAAACTCCGTAAAGTGCAAATTCAAACGTATCTGACCTGTATGATAGTATTATTTGTTCTACGTGTTAATTCGGCCTCGTATTATCAAGTATTCTCTTACAGAATCCAGAGATAGCATTTTCCGTTCTTTTGTTCTCTCTCTCTCTCTCTCTCTCTCTCTCTCTCTCTCTCTCTCTCTCTCTCTCTCTCTCTCTCTCTCTCTCTCTCTCTCTCTCTCTCTCTGACTAACTAAATATTAGACAAAGAAATATCGTATATATATATTTCTTTGCCTAAACATTAGTTGTAGCAAATAAGCACAGGAAGTTGTATTTTTCATAGCACATTCAACCGAGGCGCCACGAGCTGGGAGGATGAAACCCGACATAATTTTGTATATATTTACTATCAGCATAATTATACATTTCCTATTTATTCATCTGTCACATATTAACCATAGAAGACAAACAACAAAAAATGGTGTTGTATAGATATATAATAATATATAATATAATTCGTGTTGCAATTTTGACATTGATCGTCAGCGCAGATTTAAAGTAAAATAACTGAGATAAAAATTTATGTTATTGTATCTTTTAACGTTTTACAATTGGCGAATTCCCGATAAATAAATTCAAATTAATTCTTTTTTGTCTAAAAAAGAAAATATCTTATCAAAACTGTATTGATGTTTTGATTAGTCATGAATGCAAGATGCTTAGAATAATCCCACCTGTCAAGTTTATTTTCTTCTCATGTAACAATTTCAACGTGAACAATTATCATTGCTATAAAATACTTTCAATCAATTGTTAAGAAAGGAAATATTCAGTTTGTAGCTAAATCACGAATACCCTGAATACTAACTTAAATAACGTGGTACAATGCTTCGTTCATCTCCATTTTATAAATTCTTTATACTGACGTAAAATATATGCTTTTATGCATACACCTCATATATTGTTATGAGTAAAAAAAAATAGAGACCTTCAGCGTTCATTGTTCAACAAAAGCCACGTGTATCTTCTGTTTTCTGACATTTGTATCCAAGATTAGTATATGCATCTATATTCCAATAAATATGCAAAGAAACACACACAAGTTTCGTTTCAAGTTGTCTTTGGAAACATGAGTATGCTCTGCCTGATATAATGCTAATATTTTATGAAATCAAAATTTTATTTAGATCATAAAAAGTTTTATTTTCCATGCTGCTGAAGTTATCTAACGTTGCAAATGTCTTGCAGGATAGTGTACAGCTTTCTATTTCAAGCATGCGAGACAATTACTTTATTTTCTGTGCTTAAAAGTTGAAAAATGAAACTTATTTAAAACACGTAACTCGCGAATATTATCAGAAGATAAGACTATGTTATCTTCCCTGAATGATTTGACATTTAGACATAATCTCCGACATATTCAAAAGACTACGAGGGAATTGTCATTTATATTTGAGTGATGAATTCCTATTTGTAATGTTATTGCTTGACAATTTAATATTAAATGCCGACCGCAAATGATTTACGACGATTTTGTCTAGAATGGTTACGCCCAAGAACTTCATATCCACTTTGATGTTTATGTTATATATATTTTTGCATGTATGGTCCCAATATTGCACATCCCGTACCTATGATGTAAGCTTTTGTATTAAACATCTGAATCTGAAACTTTTAATATGACCTTTCATCTTGTTTACTTTCTTACTTATGTGTGATATTTTGATAAACTTCACTCTCATGTGAAGTGTAAGTATGTGCCTCGTCAAATAAGTCAAAATTTTAAACAAACGTTGTAATTCTTGTAGCAAAGACCTCTATTTTTATGAAGTCGAGCTTTTTTATTTATTGATAATGCAATTCCTCTCATCATCAATGCTTGTATTTGTCGTATTTGTTTAGATTGTTGTGTATTCATTTTATTATAGATTTCTTGCAATCGAAATTGCTCTTTAGAAAATCATTTTGTAATTGATTTCGTAAGTGTACACCTAACCGAACGGAAGCATATAAGTATAAACAAGGTAAATTATTGCTTTGTCATTGTACACCTAACCGAACAAAAGCATATAAATATAACCAAGGGAAATCACTGCTTTGACATTGTACATTTAACCGAAAGGAAGCAGATAACTATAACCAAGGAAAATCACTGCTTTGTCATTGTACACCTAACCGAACGGAAGCAGATAATTATAACCAAGGGAAATCACTGCTTTAGCATTTAACACCTAACAGAACGGAAGCAGATAACTATAACCAAGGGAAATCACTGCTTTACCATTGTACACCTAACCGAACGGAAGCATATAACTATAACCAATGTAAATCACTGCTTTGACATTGTACACTTAACCGAACGGAAGCAGATAACTATAACCAAGGGAAATCACTGCTTTAACATTGTACACCTAACCGAACGGAAGCAGATAACTATAACCAAGGGAAACCACTGCTTCAACATTGCACATCTAACCGAACGGAAGCATATAACTATAACCAAGGGAAATAACTGCTTTGTCATTGTACACCTAACCGAACGGAAGCATATAACTATAACCAACGTAAATCACTGCTTTGACATTGTACACCTACTTGAACGGAAGCATATAACTATAACCAAGGGAAATCACAGCTTTGACATTGTACACTTAATCGAACCGAAGCATATAACTGTAACCAAGGGAAATCACTGCTTTGACATTGAACACCTAATTGAACGGAAGCATATATCTATAACCAAGGGAAATCAATGCTTTGACATTGTACACCTAATTGAACGGAAGCATATAATTATAACCAAGGGAAATCACTGTTTTGACATTGTACACCTAATTGAACGGAAGCATATAACTATAACCAAGGGAAATCACTGCTTTGACATTGTACACCTAATTGAACGGAAGCATATAACTATAACCAAGGGAAAGCACTGCTTTGACACTGTACACCTAATCGAACGGAAGCAGATGGAATCGGTACACAGTTAGTACTTCCAGTTCAGTACCCACGAATGTAGTTCTTATCTATTTTTAGAACATTTTTTGCTCTCACATTATGTTGGTGATAGAAGAGTTTTATTGATGCATTTTTGGTAGGGTTTTAAAGGTAATTGTTTAATCTTTAGAATGTGAGCTTATGGTGTGGTTGTCTGTGTGTATTGCCGCGGCAGTGCACAGTGAGTGACAAGGCCTTGGTGATGAACCGGAAGTGAAATCAGTGTTCCATTGCATGGTGTTTTGTTTACAATTCAGCCTCTCAAAAAAATGCAGGTCAACCCTTGACAAGAACTTAAGGGTGAACTGATCTTTGAAGGTATTTTAGAGTAATATATGATTTGTATTGATTGTCACACAGGGGAGAGTTCAGTACTGACAAACGAATGTATAGAATATATAGTCAAATTAATTGTGTTCTATGGCCTGTCAGGGCATTACTGACTAAACTTTAAATTGATATAATTTTTTTTATTAATAATGATAGACACATGAAATTTTCACACATTGTGTATATTGACTTTAAAAATTAGAAAATATAATTAGAATTTATTTTTTTTAAATTAAAAAATTTAAATATTTTTTTTTAAATTTAAATTAATTTTTTTTGTCATAAATTCACAGGGATGGTAAAAATTGGAGATGACACCTATTATTTTTTGCAGAAATGTATTCCTACTCCATATGAAAGTTAAAATGGAAGATTGTTTTGAAAGCCTCTCTAGGAAAATTTCTTTAAATTCAGTGCCAGCACACAATAATAATTGTTTAATATGGACAGGAACTGTAACAGCCAATAAACTATATGGTCTATTGTCATATAGGGATCCAGAAACAAATGCTTGGAAGAAAAAACATGTCCACAGACTGGCATTAATGATAAAATTGAGAAGTCTGAATACTCCAAAGGAGCTTGATGCATCACATTTATGTCACAACAGTTTGTGCGTCAATGTCGACCACCTAAGTTTAGAACCTCATTCCATTAACAATAATAGACAGTGCTGCAAAAGTTATGGGCATTGTATTGGACATGGGGTATTTCCAGACTGCATGATAAAGTTTACATTGTAACATGGAAATAATCCAGGTATCATGAGATTGGATGGATGGATGGATGGATGGATGGATGGATGGATGGATGGATGGATGGATGGATGGATCGATGGATGGATGGATGGATGGATGGATGGATGGATGGATGGGTGGGTGGATGTGGATGGATGGATGGATGGATGGATGGATGGATGGATGGATGGATGGATGGATGGATGAAGAATTATAGAGTGTGGTCTTTATTTTAGCAGACCATGCTGGTGACAGTGCTGTCTTAAATACATTCCTTCCTTTCTTTCTTCCTTCCTTTATTCATTCATTCATTCATTCATTCATTCATTCATTCATTCATTCATTCATTCATTCATTCATTCATTCAGCAAGTTATTTTACTTTAGCATTTTTTTTCTCGGATTTATAATTTTATTTTGTAATTTCTTTATTTGTTTCTTCATATTGAGAGAAAATTGTTTCGACCTCTCGATAGGTCTCATCAGGTGGTAGTAAGTAACACAGTGCTTATAACATGCATTGTGTTACCTACGGATTTCCCCACTACAGTTTTCTCTTCTGTACCATGTCTTTTTCAGGATGTCTTTGAGTACTGTCATTTTGCACATGGAATTAAGATATTCTTTTCTATTTGCAGTATCCATTGCCTCCTGCTAAGCATTTGCATAGGAGTGATCGCCCTTGGTGTCTAGCTGTCCTTTGGAGTAGTCAGACTTCCTATTTCCTGGCTGAGTCCTGTACCTCAGATGGGCCTGTATCATTCTTCCTCGTCTGGCTAGAATACGTTGCCTAGTTTGTGGACGCTTTTGATATAACTTATGGTAAGTGCAGTCTTTATCCATTATCTTCAGTGATCTCAGAGTCCTTGCTGAAAGTTTCCCTCCCAAGTGTGTCACTTTTGTTTTCAGTGATGATCCCAGGCTGTTATTGAGTCTGTGTATTGTTGAATGCACTCTTGTCTCAAAGTTTCTAGAATAGTTCACATTTTTAGGTAATGAAACACTGATTGATCTGTTCACAGCCTCACATTTCTGTGTGTTTGTGTTCAGTCGCAGTCTTTCTATAGCATCACAGGATAGTTTCATTTTTAGAACTTCTGGCAGGATATTCTTATCTTCTGTCATGTTAAGATGAGTCACTTGATGAGGGCCCATGTATGCTGATCGCATCCACCAGCTGTTAGTACTTCCTCCCCCACAGACCTTTGAATGATGCCGACATTTTGAGCAGTCCCCTGAATAACAGCGCAGAGTGGCTTCCAGTACTTGGGGTAGTTGACATTTTATTTTTGTAACATCACCGCTATTGTCCTCCATCAGTTGTTTGAATATCAAACTGCAGCGTGCTTTAATGTCTTGGCTGAAAATTTTCTGTTTCAGCTTTTTGCCTTCTCTTGTTCTTATTCCTGGAAACATGTCTTCACTAAATACAGCAGAATTACAGCGTTTGAACTGTAAATGACCCAAATGGATGGGATCTGACTGTCTTTCTACTTTCCACATTGGATGTAAAATGTTGCAAGCAGCTTGGAAGCCTGCCACAGCCTGTGCATCTCCATCTGTTGTTGCATGTCTAATGAGAATCTCTTGCAGCACAAACTTGTTCCCTATTTCTCTTCCCATTTCAAGCTCTGAATATTGTGCAACTGGTGACAAATTTGCTGTGCAGTCAACATGACCTCCTGGGCATTGCTGATCATAACCTTTCCCCTTCAGCCATGCTCCAGTCCAACACAGCTTGTTTTCTACTGCAGTCCCCACAATGTATTGCTTCTCTGTAAGAGTTTCACAGGCAATTCCAACAGCCTGTGATGAACTTTGACCAGGTTTTTTTCATGTCCAAATGTAATGGCATTGTATCTTGCGTCAAAAGCAACATTTATTTGCTCCGGATGCTGAACACCACGTATGACATTCACCTGTCTGACCAGTTTCAGCTTGTCTATCATGTCCATTTCATTGCGTTGCACAGTTGCTTTACCTACAGTGTGGGAGGCAATTTGCATAGATGTTCTGCTCGGTGGTGGAATGTCAGTGGCTGCAAGCAAGTATCTAGCCCTGGTGTTGCCCATTGGTGTATCTTGTAGTCCCACTTGAAACATCATATTTACAGCAGCAGGATTTGGCCCAGGTTTATTTGTTTTTATCTCATCATACAATTTGTACTCTGGTGACTTAAAAATGCAGTTTTTACACATCATAGTATTCTTCCAAGCAAGTCCCCATTGTCTTTCATTTGCAATTTGCAACTCTGGTCTGCCACACATGTAAACTTGATTACCATGGCGATGAATGATGTCATTCCACATCTCAACATTTTGTTCATGCAGATGATACGTGTCCCATCATGTTCATTCAATTCTGTCTCTTTCAGGTCCAGTTTTGCTTTGTATGATGGTCTGAGAATGTTTGCAGACCCAGGTGTGCCATTCCAGTCTAGTGCCTGGACTGACTGGAGATCCCCATTTGTCGGCTTTGTCTTTGCCATGAGAGAGAACTTGACTGCATCCATTCTTCTGGTCACTGGAACAGATGCAGCACTGGAAGTTGGTAGAGTATCATCAGTCAGATATCTCACTTCTTTATTATGTGGAATATATCCAGGTTTAAAAAAGTTGTCTTCCTTTTCTTATAGCCTTTCATGGTTTCTGTGACAATAACTGCATGGAAATTTAATACAAGATGTATCATCTCTCTGTCACTTATATAACTAGGAAAATGCATGCTAGCTTAGTTTTAGAGAGCTACACTAACTCTGCAATCCTATTGGAAGCCTAACATATGAGGGATCCACCCCTTCATGGGTGGAAATGATGTCATGTACTTGGCCAGAACAGTGAATATCTTGTGTATTAACATGTTACCTTTGATCAACAGGCCCTGGTTGAATTGCATAATAGCAGACAAGAAAAACCATTGATGTTCATGATAAAGGAATGGAGTTACTTTGTCACAGAATAAAATTTGTCAACATCCGATTTTAAATTTTCATTAAAATTGAAGTTAAATTTAAATTTTTATATAGAAATATGTATAATTTTTTAAAATTAAATTTTTTAGGAAAGTTTAACTGTCAAGTTTAATTTTTAGTACTTTCCAGATTGGTGTTAGGATTAAAAGCTAATTACAGTTTATTTGAAGTATTTATCTTGATTAGTAAAATCACAGTAAAACTTTAAGTTTAGTACATTTTTGACATTCGGCCATTTGGAATTGGCTTTTGCTTGTGTTACAGTGGTGTCAGATAAAAGCCTGTAGCTGTCCTATTCCTGGATGAATTCCCTTAAAACTTTGCAGCAGTATTTAAGAGACATTACTTTGATTACAAAAGGATGTTTTGTCCATATAAGAAAAATTGTCTGACCCTTTCAGGAATCGGTACACAGTTAGTACTTCCAGTTCAGTACCCACGAATGTAGTTCTTATCTATTTTTAGAACATTTTTTGCTCTCACATTATGTTGGTGATAGAAGAGTTTTATTGATACATTTTTGGTAGGGTTTTAAAGGTAATTGTTTAATCTTTAGAATGTGAGCTTATGGTGTGGTTGTCTGTGTGTATTGCCGCGGCAGTGCACAGTGAGTGACAAGGCCTTGGTGATGAACCGGAAGTGAAATCAGTGTTCCATTGCATGGTGTTTTGTTTACAATTCAGCCTCTCAAAAAAATGCAGGTCAACCCTTGACAAGAACTTAAAGGGTGAACTGATCTTTGAAGGTATTTTAGATTAATATATGATTTGTATTGATTGTCACACAGGGGAGAGTTCAGTACTGACAAACGAATGTAGAGAATATATAGTCAAATTAATTGTGTTCTATGGCCAGATAACTATAACCAAGGGAAATCACTGCTTTAACATTGTCAAAACAAGGAAGTCACTGTAGCATCAAGATAGTCAGCTTGAAAGTAAAACTTTTTTACAACGTCATGTATTGACCTTATACTGGCACTATTCAGCCTAACTCCATTTTATGCTAAAATTGGTATGTCTCCAGAAATGAAGTGAAAGGCATTTTCTATTTATTTTCCGGATATTACTCGAAACTGAAGTGATGCTGTTGTAAGTTTGCTAACTAATGGATACAAATACAGTTTTTATAGCCCAGACATTAGGAGATATTAGCCATAATGAGTGATGTCTAAAGCACATATTTTGCCTTTGCACATCATGATTTTGAAAGTTCCTTGGCAACAAAAATATGTTTACATATAGAAGATAATTAAACTGTGACGGGTTATTTTTTATCAGCCAAACCTTCGCTGCTGTTTTCCATTTCCAAATTGCCATTGGAACAATATATTACATTAACGCTGAACACAGTTCAATTGGGTTTTCAAATTTTTAATAGTTTTGCTGCTTATAAAGGAGTCAAATTATCTCTTAAAGTTTAGAACTTTTGTATATTTATAGACTCAAAATGAACACAGCATATCATTATAGTTTATTTAGCGGATGAGCCTGAAAGATATCTACATTTTCGTTTGTAATTAGTATTGTTATTAAGGCTAATATAAACGGTGGACAAGTACCACATGAAAATTTAATTTCTAATACTGTTGGTTGACCTCATTAGTTGCAAGCGCGTTATAACTCATCAACTGCGTTGCAAAATGATTTAAGATGCCATCGTTCGCATTACTTCACTGATCAGAAACACATATTTTACTTATATATAACTTAGTCCGTCAGGTATGTAGTCACAAAATGTTTCTTTTTTGTTTTTTGAAATGTCCACATCATTAAATTTGGACTATTGCAATCAGACAAATTTTGTCGCTTAAAGGGAAACTTGTTCAACATGTAGTCTTTACTAATATCTGTGTGAGACAATAACTAAGACTTCTATAATAAGAAACCCTCCCCACGCAGTTCTATGACTTCACCGAGTTGATAACGCTGTTATCATTAATTCGTTTACTTATAGTGATATTCTCCGATAATAGGCTAAAGTTTAGAGTTGCATCCCTTGCAATACTTAAACGTATATTGACAATACGCGAATATTCATTATTTTTAATATCTCAGATGCTTCAAACGCCTATTTGATATATATATATATATATATATATATATATATATATATATATATATATATATATATATATATATATATATATATATATATATATATATATATATATATATACAAACAATACTATCATACAGGTTAGAGAAATTAAATTCGTACTCTACTGAGTTTCGAACCCAGGTCCGCGAGTAAATGGCACCCATCGCCTTGCCTGCACGCACCAACCCATATATATATATATATATATATATATATATATATATATATATATATATATATATATATATATATATATATTAACGTTTTATATACGTAATAATTCAATGTCATTTGTCTTATACAAATACTTTCATTAACACGCTTGTCAATTTTGAGGGAAAAAATGGCAATGAGAATATACTGCTATTTTCTCGACTTTCAAATTTTATTGTAAGTTACACCGAATATTCTCTTCAAAAGAAACGTAGATTTCTAACATAGATGCAATAGGTTTAAAATACATAAAATATTTTTTTTCATATATCGGCTCTGTAAAAAGAAGGATTACAATGCACTAATTACATTGTTGCGATTGTCGCCATAACTAAAGCTTGTTAGTGATGTGAGAAGAATCAATGAATGTTCACTTTATTCAAAATAAATAAAATTGTGCCTCAACATCCATATTAACGCTGGTTGTGTGTTTGTGTGTGTGTGTGGGTGTGTGTGTAAGAGAGAGAGAGAGAGAGAGAGGGGGGGGAGGGAGGGAGGAAGAGAGAGAGAGATTAACTCAGGAGGTATCACCATCGGTTGAAAACAGATAATAAATCGTTTTGGTTAGTTTATTTTTGTTATGCCATCATTGACGTATATTTTTTCTTCAAATTTTTATGCAACTCGTTTGCTTGTCAAGTCATTCATTTCTTATGGTTCACCGTCTCTGTTGCTATATATTAAACATCTATTATAAATATTATCAATAATGAATATTGCAGAACCACATTCAGATAATTTAACTCGAGAGCGACTAGAGGCAAAAAAATATTTCCCTGTTCGTGGTTCTGTTAAGCAACAACTTCAATCACGTCAGAAATCTCAAGTTGATTTAAAGAGGCTATAAAACAATTATTTAAACAGGTCACAGAAACTACTAAAGGTCTTATTCCTACGTTAAACAAAACCACTGAAGCAACTGAAAAAAAACCCATAAAGAACAAAATGGACAACAAAGATTTTACGGGGACTTCCAGATGATATAACTGCTGCTCAACCAGTAAAACAAACACCTGAACGCGCGGAAGCCTCAGCCCTATAACAAAAGAGTTTTGCAATAAGTAATGCTGAGTTGTTAATAAATTTAATGAATATACTGTTAAAATAATTAAGAACAACGTTAAAAATCTACAACAACTGGCTGAATTTGTTCTGAATGGTTTTGGTCAAAGAGGTAAATTAATGAAACCTGAATACGCTAATATTAAAATTGGTGAACAGTGTCAAGAGTATTATATCCTATACGTATGAATGTTGAACAAGCTAGAGCTGATGATCCATTATATCAGAATTATTTTAATGAAATTGATGATTTAATCCAACAACAAGAGAGGGAAAACACAGTGAAGAACAGAGAAAACAAGAAAGACAAGAAAAGATAAAAATAAATGCCAAAATGAAAATATACAAAACGATAATAAACAGTTCCTTTAACAACGTTGGAATTATCACCATTACCACCGCGTAGAGAAAGTACCCCCTCCCCTCCACACACACACACACACACACAGACAAATGGTGGCGACGATCGATATGAAGAAAACGAGAAGGATGAAAAATTACACAAAGATTTTAAAGAAGCAAGTGGTTTAATTACTCCATGTCCTAATAACGTCTTGCAGATGTTGATCGACTAGAAATCCTCGTTGGAGGAAAACGAGCTGGTAATAATTATCCAGAAATAATTACTGAAGCAGCTGATATTTGTAGACGATTATTTACAGGCGGTATTACAGATATTAATGTTTATCGGTCTCTCATTAGTGAAACTGCCGATGACTACCATAGTGACTAAGTCACTGGGTTGAGTATTTAATTAAATATCGCCATTATAATAAAATTATTGTACATAGTCATCAATGTGGACCAACCATGGTCAGAGTAATAAATTCTCGATTACCAGTATACAAAACAACCTACGGAGATGAAATAGGTGATGCTGTTCAGGGTTTATTGAGAAGAAAAGCCACAGATGATGATGATGCATTATGGCACTTAAAGGTGCTGATGATCATGCAAGTAGAGCACTTCATGACATAATGATACTAACAAAACTTTCATTGTGGATGCCCATAATGACTCCACCAATATATGAAGAAAATAGGTTACTATCTTTTATAAATCAAGGTGGCAAAATAATGTCATCATGGTTGACAATGACCACAAATGGTATCCAGAGTAATATTAATGGTTTATTCACATAGCAAATAGCTTCTCAACAAGGTATTTCTGCACCGCGACAAATATTCATTGCACTTCATCATAATACATGGGTAAGTGATCAAATGAGTAGTATTATGATATTTAATAAACTTGGCATTTCTGAGGTTTCATTAAGGATAAATGAACATCAAGAAACATCCTAGAATATATTACTGAATTTCGATCAAAATAATGCAGCACGTGCATATGACTGTCTAATGACAATCATGGGCCGTGATGAAAAACTTTGATACTGGTTTACAAATATCTGTTAGATTTTACAACCTTATATCCGATTTATTACTTAGATTATTACTTAGCATTTAGATTTAATCAGACAATGTGTAGTTGATATACATTTTCGAGCTAGTGTAACAATAGACGCTATTGCTAATTACAGAGCAATGACTGTTATACTCAGCGATAAATCGATGTTGCTTGAAGGTGTTGGTGAACGAATGAGAGTCGTTGATTTCCAGTAGAAAATATGTAACACGTAATTAGATCGTTAACGAATATTATAATGTCTTATAATCACATTAGTGTTACCCTAACTCCTGGTCAGATCAAATGGCTACAACCAGCATCATAAGATAACTGTGGAATAAAAATATCGCTAAAGAAAGAAAAGATAAGCAGTACAAACAAATTATCGCTGACCAAGGTCAATTCAGAAATTTCAATGAAACCAAAGGTGTAAAACTTATTCTTTCTGAGGGTGTCATTAAAGACATCGCCAAGACGGGTGGTATATTTTCACTTCTCGCAGCTATGCCAACATTAATAGCCGCTGCAGCAAAAGCTGTTGCAAAAGCAGCTGCTGAAATGGCATTAAAGAAAGAAACCGGACAATCAATAAAAACCTCCAAAAAAGGGAAGGGGTCTATGATTGACAGGGACCCCATGTCCATAGGAAGGAAAGGGCCTGAGATTACCATTGACAGTTTATTTATATCGCCTATGTCTAATTTTGATTTTCTCGATGCTGCTAAAAAGTTAAAAATAAAATACTTGAGAGTTGTATTTATGCGTTATCAATTATAAAAACAACCAAACGATATTGAAATTGATATCATTAATCTCGATAGATTTTCTTGTAAGGCACGCATTGGGTTGGATATGCAATTAATCCACGTGGAATAATTTATTTCGATTCATATGGACTAGCGCCACAAAAGGAATTTTTCGAATATGTTAGCAGCATGCAAAATTACTCCAATCTGGTATTCAACATTACAAACACAAAAAATAACTGATCTACCAATATGTGTTCGTGATGTACTTAATGTACCTGATGATATATAAAAATCAACAAAACTACATTATAAAGTTGTGAACGTTGTCACATTTAAACAGATATCAGTAAATAATAATGATAGATATTTTCGGAAGATCATCTCGTGGTAAAGTTCAGCAAGGTGATTTATCTAAATATGCAACTCTTGATCGGCTCAGAAATGAGATTGACGATCTATTAAATGTTACAAGTGTGGATCAAAAGGAAATCGTTGTTTTTAAAGACAAACAAGGATGATTAAAGACGAGTAATGTGCAACTGCCAGATGTACTTACGCGAATTTCTACCGCAGTTGTTGATAATATCGTTACTTTTACTGATCTGTGGAAAATAAAATACAAGATTCCTGTAAGTCTGTTAACGATCATATCAAGAATGCTTGTGATTCATTTTCGTGAAACATTATAATGAATCGAAATAAAATTACAAGCCTTAGAAACCAATCAGCAGATAATGCTGCTGGAACTTAAAATTAAGCCGACGACCAAGAATCGAGGTAAGCATTAGCTAACGGTAGTATATTGCGTGCATTTTTCGACATTAATAATAATGGCATTAATAATCTCAGAATACCAGAATCTGATTTTGATGCTGCTACGAAAAAATACATCGATGATAAGGAAATTTCAGTAACAACTTCGTTAACAACGATCAAGAATTAAATAACCACATTGAAAATTGATTTTACCAATCACAGTCAGTTACGTTATTAAATTTTAGCAGAAACGTAAATAGACTCATTAACAATTTTGGGGGGAAATGCACCAAATATTGACATAAAACTCGCTGATATTAACATAAAAATCAACGAGATTATCAGTAAAACTCCTAAACTCGTTCAAAAAACGAGTCTGACTAAAATTTCTCACAAGCAAATCATCAATGTGGTATACACAGTAGTATCTGAATTATCAACATGGTCACAGCAAAAGCACTGTTAAACATATCGCTGAAGTTAGCGGTGTGTATATACAGTCTATGTTTAGCTCTACAAAATTTAGCATTTATACTACAGCATTTCCATGGAGATCATACAACTGATGCTTTCTCTGGAGTTGTATCTATGGTGTTAAATAAAGATAACGAAGAAGAATTTATGCTGGAAGCAATTGATAAAAATGTAACCGCAGCATCACACTGGTGGTTTCTGGAATTTGTCGCTGAAACACCACAATAAATTACTTAAGGTCATTAAGTATAATAAATCAAATCTTAGTGACAAAATCACTGGTGACAGTCACTTATCGACGTTCAACGTCACATATATAATAAAATATGTAAATGTCTGACTAAACTAAACATATTATCGACGATTATACATTAAAAGTAAAAAATATCAGAGACGTATGGGTGTCATTGATGTAAATATTTACTCTGTTTCTGCTATTATTGCTGTAGCTATTATTATCAGCGATAACAATGACAGCCCTTGCAGTTATAACAATTCTCGTTTCAGCTTCAATGACTATAGCATGTATTCTAGGTATTCTTGCTAAAATGATAGTTACATGTGCAAATGATAAATTACGCGAGTATATAATAAAATTACGCAAAGCAACAGCAACCTATTAGTATCTAAGTGACGGTAAAATATCTGATAAGGAGTTAGCAACAATAATGAAAGACTACGATGAGGCAATCAGAATCGCTAGCGATTCTAGTGACAAAAACCAAGCCGAAAAAATGGAGAATTAAATATAACAATAATAATGTCAACGTCTTTGATTGAGTCGAGAGAATTATTACAACAAATCATCACCAATACAACTCTGTCAAAACCTACAATGATTTCATTAGGTTCGACCAATCTTGAGTTTAGCGTTAACTTTTCAACCGCAATTTTAATTAAAGAAATAACATTACACAATTGCGGGTTTATTTTGCTGGCCTAATATTAGATCAATACAGTTTGGTGGACTAAAGCCAAATAATTCACTTGTATTTCCAAATAAGAATAAACCTGATAGGACACCTGACTGGCATGTAGTTAGTATTCCAAATGGCATTTATCAAATAGAACAGATCAATGATGAGTTCCAAAGCAGAATTAAATCCATTACAGGAAAAGTATTTTTAAAAAATAGCAATTGCTGGTTACGAACCAACATTATCAGCAGTGAGTCAAATAAATTATCTTGATTATGCTGTCGACATTTATCAAAGTTTGATTAGATTAGTATTAGGATGGCATGAAGTTGCACCAGTTATACAGGACCACCGGAACCCCAACAATCCGATTTCATCATTGATAAAAATGTATTTATAAACCTTCCAAAATATCGAAATGTAAAAGAGGCATATGCATCGAAACGATATCTTGGTAATAATAGAGTCATGCATTATATAGATAGACAAGAATCATATTTTATAAATGTTATTGATGGCAAGAAAGGTAGAATAATAGTACTTGATATTGATGAAATAAATGAATATGCTAATACAATTAAATCTGAACGTTAACGTGTATTTAATAATCTATAAAAATCATTTTCAAGCATTAATGTTTCTTACAACGATGATTTTAAAAAATCAAATAATTGAAACAATAAAGCATTTGAATCAAGCTGCTTCAGACTTCATATTGTTGTTAACAAAGAAAAACAAATATTAGTAAACCCATCTAAAAGTGCATATACTACAGTTAAAAGAAGACGATCCAGTTCAGCGTCTTCCACTCAATCGTTTATTTACAACAGTATTTCTCAAACTATTAGGAATTACAAGAGAACAAATATCAACATTTATAATTCCGGGATTTAACTCTGAAGAGCTAAAGAAATCAGTTAATTATCTTATTGATGAACACTAAAAACAATATACGATTCACGAAGAACATTAAGATCGCCACAAACCGTTCTTAAATATAATAATCATCCGTACGGTGGAGATCGCCATATGTCACCTGATATTGTTAATATAAATGAACAGTCAGTCTAATATGCGACGCAGTTGATAGTAGTTATCAAGTGGATCTTTCAAAGTCTATATTACATGCATTTTCACCTCAGTCGCCTTCGCGGTGGCTAATTGTATCTGGGCCAATTAATCAAGTCTTCTTGCGTGTACATAATTCAATATTGTCAAGAATAAATTTCGAACACGCAGTCTAGACTGGTAACATTATTTATTTGAGATGTGATATGCTGTATATTAGTTTGCATATACGCTCATAGAACCTATGAGCAAATATTATAATTAAGAGAAAAAAAATGATATTGAATTTTTTAAAATAACAATATGTTAGGGTAATGCAATAAAAATACTTACATATTCTATGACATAAAATCAAAGATAAAATAGTTATTTTGTTTATCTGTAATCTTTATGTACAACTGCAGCATCTACATATTTATTATAAAAATATACACTTTCTCTCAAATGCAGATAGAAGAGTTTTTTTAAATGATTTTTTTCATATGGGTAATTATATATATATATATATATATATATATATATATATATATATATATATATATATATATATATATATATATATATATATATATATATATATATATATGCAGTAAACTGACGACGAACAGTACGAAACTAGTAACTAACTAGCCTAAGCGCTTTCGGCTCTTAATGAGTCTTTTTTAAAGGCAAATACAACACATAGTTACGACAAACAAATAAACACAAAAACGTGTTTGTAAACCTCTACATTTCTGTCTTCACATGTGCTAAAACTATAAATACAACCAGCTTGTATAGACTAGTTGCGGAAACTGAAAACGTTGTATAATTCCCTAAAAGTCTACAAGCCAAAGCGACATCTATTTTTACTTTGTGTACATATGTAACGCAGATTATATCCCGGATATTTGATTCTATACCGGTTATTCTTATAGTAAAAATTGAAGGATAATAAGAAGATTTAGAAAATGTTAAATTCTACTAGTGCATAGTTTTCATTTTCTATTCTTCTTGGTTTAGACCGCTTGGTTTCAATGTTCTAAGGCGGCGTATCCAGTATGATTCCTTTTCCTTCCTGGTTTCGGAACTCCAGCTGTGGTTGTTAGCAATAGCGATAAGTATTATATCACTGAAAGTGTGGCCAGGGGAGGAGAAGTGTTCTGCGACCGGGCTTCTGTACAGCTTTTTTGTCATCCAATCAGATCTATGAAGGTTTATCCTTTTGTGTAGCTTTTCAGTTTCTCCCACGTACTGAAGGCCACAGAACTTACATGTGATGAGATAAATCACATTCTCTGTTTTGCACGTTTTGTTTGGACCATGTATGTTTAATTTTTCTTTAGTCACTGTGCTAGTGAATGTCTTGGTCTCTATCATATGTTGACAGGTTTTGCATCTTTTATCGCCACAGGGTCCAGATTGACTAGGTTGGTTTTGACTAGCGATTGGCGTTAGCTTGGCCCTGACTAGGATGTCCTTTAGGTTTTTTGGTCTCCGGTAAGCTACTACAGGTTTGTTCGGAAGTATTAACCGGTATAGAATCAAATATCCGGGATATAATTTGCGTTACATATGTACACAAAGTAAAAATAGATGTCGCTTTGGCTTGTAGACTTTTAGGGAATTATACAACGTTTTCAGTTTCCGCAACTAGTCTATACAAGCTGGTTGTATTTATAGTTTTAGCACATGTGAAGACAGAAATGTAGAGGTTTACAAACACAACGTTTTTGTGTTTATTTGTTTGTCGTAACTATGTGTTGTATTTGCCTTTGAAAAAGACTCATTAAGAGTCGAAAGCGCTTAGGCTAGTTAGTTACTAGTTTCGTACTGTTCGTCGTCAGTTTATTGCATATATTTTAATTAATCCCTGACACACGTGATCCCTTGGTGGATCCAGTACGCTTGAGAGGGTTGTTATTCGCCATATGATTTGTATTCTTTATATATATATATATATATATATATATATATATATATATATATATATATATATATATATAATATATATATATATATATATATATATATATATATATATATATATATATATATATATATATATATATATACTAAAACGATATAACTCTGCTCTCTTTCTCTGCAGAGCAAATTAAACGTTTATCTCCCTTGTAGTACGTGTCATTTACAGATGATGAAAATATTTTGTTTTTGTTTTTTCGTTAATTATTTAGCGATTTATTCTCTGTAAGCAATTGTCTCTTAGTAAAGAAGCAATTTGTAACAGAGAGGGAAATTGATGCATCTTTTCACCTATAACCTTAAATTGACGTCGGTTTATGAAAGTTGGTTTAACTATAAATCAGGGATATTTTAAGCTCTTATGAATACATATATTTTGTCCCCAGGAAGGATAACTCATAAAGAAAATGTATTATGTGATTATTTGTATACCGTATTTTATGAATTATGTTTGAAGAATTGAAGTATATTCACGCTACAGTTCTATAATAACTAACTGTATCTAGTATCTACTGAATTCCAGTAGGAAATTCGTTTATTTGGATTTTTGACAGAACATTTAGGTGCATTTTGGGTTTAATTCACAATTATGTATTTTGCTTTGTTAATTTTGACTTTATATTCTATGGAAATAAAATCTTTGTTTATTTTTTTCAAATCCTGCCAAGTTTGCTCTTTTCTGTGACTTAGTTTAAGAGCATCGAATCGTACCAATTAATCCTTCAAGATGATAAAGGCACATGAAAATAAATTCACTGATAGCGATTCTATTCTTGCACAAAGACAGAGATTACTGATTCAGTTTCCCTGGTTGCCATTCTAACCACGAGACTGACGTAAAGGGGCATGCCACACACTTTATCAATGATATTTGACTGGTTTAAGTTTCGGTAAAATGTCTTGATTGGTTCAAAATTTATAAGCCATTCAATCTACCAATCGCATAGTAAAATTTTCCATGGCCTTCCTGCCGACTATGGTCTAACCATTACATATACACAAGCATTTCATATACAACGACAATTTTGTTACAATCTCTTCTGTTGTTGTAAATGTATAGCTGGGCTACAGAACCTAATAGATTACTAGATATGCATATCGATGAATAATATTGCAACATCCTAAGTGAGCTCTTACGGACCTACAAAATGCATTGCAATTTATATCATAATTTGACTATATATCTGTGCTCCATGTAGACTTTCATGCTTTGATATTTACCTCAACAAAAATATCTAGAACATGCTATGCCTTACATTCACAAGCTATCATATACTAGGATACACACGTTCTTCCCTAAATCTTAATCAGCCTTACAGCTATAGTTTTGATATAAGTACAAAATATCTTGCTTTGAATAACGAACTCAGACAACAAAGTGTTCAATCGTATCCTGTAGTATGAACATATATTTTTGTACGTATATACAACACAACAGCAGATTCTGAAGAGTAATTAGGTTAGCTACGTTTTGTTCTTGTCTTGTTTATATATCCGTTCTTTGTAGCATCATTGTTCCCTTTGGCAAGCAATTGTAGATCTCGAATGAACCAGGGCTGGTTTCACACCAGTTTCGCACTTTTCTTTATTCATTTTCTTTCATATGACACTTTTGTTTAATCAACGTGAGTTACATGATCAAGTAAATTTTTAAACATCTGTTATTTCCCGTGCAATTTGTGATATATATATATATATATATATATATATATATATATATATATATATATATATATATATTTATAGATACGAGTCTTTCTTCATGAACTAATTGTTAGAAAGAAGAAAAGACAAGTCGTTTTGTAGATCGTAACAATTTAATCATCAATGTTATACAATAAAAAATTAGGACGAACTTACAATATTGTGAATTGAACCCAAAATAATCCTGAATAAAGATCATTAAGACACCCAAAAGTATAAATGCCATTTAAATTTCAGATCCATGAATATACATGTCAACCACATGTCATAACGGTCAAAGTATAGTTGCCAAGATCTCCTTCGAATATTGTAGATAGGTCTTGGATGGTATTAAAAAATATAATCACTTTCTATTTGCACTGTATTATCCCCCCAACTGTTATTTTTGTCACAGTATCTAATATATGAATGCAACATACAATACGTCTGAAGACTTAATGTTACAAGAAAAATCAGAATGACAAAATTGTCCAGGGTCAGTAAGTTATATACAGGCTGAAGTGTAAAACCTGTATTTGTAACAATTCATACGCGATAAATCACAAATTTCCAACGTCATACAGGAACTCACATGATTTAATATATCCGATGGGAAAGGGTGAAACTTAGAAAATTAATTACTAAAAATGTATTTGTAAGCACGTATGTAAGTATTTATTTATAGAGTATTCACACTTTTTTCTTAACATCACGTGCACAAACACCAAAGACAGCTACAGAACCATAGATAATCATCAGTGTTTACAGCCGTGAATACAAATTACAAACACCTATAGATATACAATAAAATACATAATAATGGCTCCTAAAACTAATGCTAACGGTTTCCGTCCCTTATTGGTCGAATTATACCATTCCAACATGCTTGATTAATTAGGTCTGAGAGAGAAATATAATTTATTTGGCTCATAAACAGTGACAACATACGAATAAATGAATAAAGGGTTAAATGGATAGGCCACTATGCTATTTGAAAAGGTATAAACCGTAAAAATCCAAAAGAAAATGATCGTTTTCTTATGCATGTGGTATGTCTTTGCAATTATGTCTTAATACCTGTTTCACTTGCTTGAATCAGAAGGTCATCATACAGTCACATAAGTCCATGTATTTATGTATATACACACATACAAGCGGACAAAGAGACAAGCAGAAGAGGGGTATATTGCCTGATCAATAAAGAGAGATGATTCGATGTGAAGAATGAAATAATTATGAAAATTGTGAAAATAGAATGCTCGGAGAAAAAGGTGGCAAATATAATAGATTTATATTGTTTGTTTTAATACAACACATAAGTGTTGAAAATACTGAAAAGATCTAGCTTCTATTACCCATTATATCTGTATTTACTCCAGGATAATTTCGGTGCACACTGACATGAATCTGTGGAATACATTTGATTTTGTACATTGGTGAGTTACAAAATAAATTTGTATAAAAATATTGATAATATTTTCCATAGAAATATACGTTATAGTTAAAGCTGATTTGTAGTCTACTAACATAGTCATTAAGACAGTTTATGTTTTGTTACAAACATCAATTTGATTTTTATTATTACTAGAGAGCAGCGAGTGCGCTAATGAAACTATGCAGAGTCTGATGAGTATGTTGTTCTCATATATATATATATATATATATATATATATATATATATATATATATATATATATATATATATATATATATATATATATATACTAGAGAGCAGCGAGTGCGCTAATGAAACTATGCAGTCTGATGAATATGTTGTTCTCTTATCTATATATATATATATATATATATATATATATATATATATATATATATATATATATATATATATATATATATATATATATATATATATATATATATATATGAAATACAGTCTTCAGGAGCTTCATTTATCGCTAGTGTATATTGATTGGCCAAAATAGTATATCCCCTGATGGAACGAAGATGTCCTTTCTTAGTTTGCCTTAAGGACATTTGCTTCGGGCACAGCATTTTCTATGATGATTTTTCCAACTCGTAGTTGGGGAACCAATATCGGGAACCAATATCTTTAACTGTTACCATCATTTACCATTTTAAATTAATCTACTATGGATTTTTTACTATATCGCTGGTCAATATTGAACTTTTTTACAAATATGACCTACTGTATGGCGCTAAATAGCCTTAAAGTGCTGGTGCGCCGTTAAAATTCAATCAATCAATCAATCAATCAACCAACTCGTAGTTCAAGCATCTTTTCAAGTGACGTCAAATAAACGCCCCGCCTATATGTTGCATCAATAATATCAAAAACAGACTTTTTCCTGGAACTTAGTCTTCCTTTTATACTCCCCAATGATGTGTGATGATACCGAGTGACTGTAAAGGAAAAAAATAATACTAATTTATACTCATTAAGTATTCAACTTGTTTTGCAAAGAATTGATTTGTTTTATTTTGTTGTTAGATTTTCGCAACGCGTTGACATCTGTTTATGTTTGCTTATTCGTTCTCATAAGATCATACTCATCTGCGAAGTGAGGGACATATAGAGACGAAATATTTGCCTAACATATGTGAAGAAAGGTACAATATGGCAAATTAAGAGATGTTGCTTGTGAGCTTAGTTTTCCCTCACAAAAGATTACAGTTAAAAAGTAACGTACCAGTTATATCAGGTTGTATCAGAAGCTTTGATATTGTACAGGAGCAAATGATAGAACAATACATTACTACAAAATGTTCCACGATTTTTCATTGTCCTTTTTGCTTTTTATTAACTATCAATGACTGTTCATTGTGTTTTTGCAATTTATTAACAATGAATTGTATTTGTTTGATTTATAATATTTTATAAATGTATTTTTTCTCTTAATCGAGCCTAGAGGACTCGTTTTAAATAATCCAGAGGGTATTGTTATGAAGAAAATTTAAGTACACATGATAACATGAGAAATCTCTCTAAATTCTATAAAAACTAACTCTTCTTTGGACTCATTTTCATTAAACTATATTGGGAGTAATTTCCATTACAATACATATAGATTAACCTTCTTTATTAGGACTGTATTCTATTTAGATAAAGATTGCTTCCCTACAGCATGTACAAGTTTCATTCTTGTATGTGTAAGTTTACTAAACAAATAATCTTTACAAACAGGTAAAAGTCTGTCCTCGTATTATATGTACACGCTGACTTTATAACTAGTACAAGGTCTTCCGCATTATATATGTATAATCTGAACCCACCAAGCTTACAGTCAATAGGAAGCGCAGAAGCTTCTACATACTGTAAATGTATATTCTAAACTCGGCTAATAATAACACTCACTGACAAAGAAGTTCCTGGCCTACTGTCTGACCTCTAATTTGAATTGGTTGATCATAATACGAAGTCAGATGTCCTAAACAAAGAACATGCGGTTCTGTGAAGACAAGACTGGATCTTTCTAGTTTGGAGCACGTTGTTTATGTCTGACGCTAGTGCAGCACCCTCAAGGCATTACAAAAAAGGTTAGAGTTGCCTTGAACGAACTATAAATAACAGCTCCAAAACGCTAGTCTCTCACTTCACGTTGCTTCAACATTAGAAAGGGTTCCTCTTGTGTTTTACAGGTGACAATTGTTTAGTTCTAAAATTTCTTAGAGAATAATTACCTTTGAAAGTTAAAGATTTATAATTGTAACCTTCCTAGTTGTAATGTTCTTGTGTGTTCTCTTTTAAATCTATATTATAATTTTAATGAATGTTTAATTGTTTCAAAGAACTTATATTTGTATTTATGATAATGGCAAATACATTAAATTGGTTACCGACTTCATGTTTAGATTTAATTTGGAAATTTAAATATCCTTTAAGGAATAAAGAATAATGTTTTGTAATCTATTCTAAACTAGTATCTTATCCCAAATTAAGTAAAATATATTTCTTCAATAATGATTGTTGTATTAATCGCAACGATTTTATAATCTTTAATTTAGTCTAGATCTATTATCTGTAACATATTCTGAAATGCGTAAAGCTACGAATATATGAAGTTGGTAAACTTGAAAGGAAAAGTATTATATGCATTTGTGAATTTTTCAATGTAAATGATTTTGAGGCTTTTGAATGTAGTAATATTTCGTATATCATTCCTTCTTCCTCATACACACTTCAACAGGTAAGTGTAGAACTTGACGTTATTCTCTTTCAATACACTTTCCAGACTCTGAATCAATGACGTATATTACTCTTTTTGTCTCCTCACAATCAAATTTACCATCTGCTCTGATACAAGTATAAGGTCGTTTGATAACCTTGAATAATTTGTTATTAGAACAAATCATAAATTCGTGGTGAGGGGTGGGGAAACAATCGTGTTCATTTAAAATTGTGCTATTAAATATACATGTCCACCTTGCTTCTGTCCTGCTGACAAGGTCCTAGTATCAGTTTTCATATATTCCTTTAATGGCATGTGCACAAGTCATGTCAACATATAAATTAATCTGTCTCATATGAATTGTCAAAGTCATCATTCACAAATTGACCATAAAACATTCTGTACAGCGTGATGCTTCATATGTGATGATACGTGTATTGCGAGCAGACTTGACTAGCAAATATATTAATGTAAAGACACTCACACATGAAAACGTGGTATTTGGAATCATCCTTGAAAGGCAAGTAACTTTTCATATTCTAAAGGAACGTTGAGAATATGGTTGGACTAGGTTTTACCGCTTCATTTTCCATATTAAAATTTGTAAGGCAAAATTTATATTTTCAGTACACTTTACGAAAGGAGAAATATTAATATTTAATTGGCTTTCTTATCTTTCGAGAGTAGTATCGCTCAACATTACAATTATCTTCCTCTTTCCTTCTCTTGTACCTTTGATCACATAGAAGTAGCTTAGCTTGCTCAATAGCTTTGCCAGACCATAAAGTCTTGTGACAGGAAAACATGCCCCATTCTCCTTTGTTCTAGAAAGGTCATCAAACAAATTTGAATATACACTCATAAAGTGAAATTGGTGTGGTGTCACTTTTATGTCTTAATGCCAACAAAATGATGTGAGGGCGAGTTCTTTAGTAGAACAGGTGCTCAATTGACTATGTTGCGCCTGGAGAAAAATTTCAACTGTTTCTTGACAGATTAGATGCTGCTTGTATCAATAGTTGCTGGTATGGCAAAGGTTGTACAAAGTGAAAAAAGAACCCGCCAATATGTAATCTCCTTGTATGCAGATTTACATTCATCATGAGAATGCAGAATGCAATGAGCCTCGTCTGTAACCAAGGATACTTATTGCTTTGTCCATTCAGCCTCAAGTAGACATTCAAGAATAGTTTTATCCAATGCATTTTATGGGTGACAAACTTGTTTGATGAATTAGTTATTATAAGATTTGTCATCCCATTACTCAGTCTTAATCTCAATCCAAACCTCCAGCAGCCTTCGTAAGTAAAGAAGGCTGGTGTTTCAGTTTTAATCAGAGCTAGCAACACATGAACAGAAGAATCCTTTACACTCTTTGCCCTTCTAGCTCCTCTCCTCCCAATCTCTCCATGTTTCCTTCAGTCTGTGTTGATTTCTATTGACTCCTCTTATTTCTTATTTCTAATGTTTATATATTGTAACAAAGTCATGAAGTAATTTTCATCTCTATTTCCCAATAGATGACATTCAAAACTGAATACCATACAAAATAGGAACCTTTTTACTTACAAAGTGCCTCGCTAACATTTGGCCAAATTACCTCGTTGTGGAACTTCTAATCAAATCATGATTAATCTTTGGCTAAAGCTGTGCTTTTACGTAGAACGATATGTTAATAGCAGTGTAAACTTGATCAAGTAATCGATTGCTAATGGAAACTAGAGTTGGTGCTGTCTAAAATGTGCAATGTTTGACGAAAAATCCCCCCTTCATAGAAGAGACTTGGTATTTTTTGGTATTGTTTTCCCAAATAAGTCTGTCACATTTCATCTTATATCCATTACGACTTAGAATTTATCCAGAAATGTATTTGAAATGGAATGTTTTGCATAAAGAGTCGTTATTTGCAATTTGGACCAGATATCGTCACATTAACTGCCTGGTAGAAAACTAGTAGATTGGTTATTTCTATCCTAGGATACATGGCAAATTCTGATGTGTCATGTAGTTTGAGATCTCTATATCGACCTTAAATGTGTCAAACTTTATGCTATCATGTAGTTTGAGATCTCTATATCGACCGTAAAATGTATCAAACTTTACGCTGTCATGTACAATGTTATGTTTCTAACTATGTAAAATTAATCAAAGAATCCCTTGAAACTGGACAATTTTAGATGACACAATGAGAAATGTGCAATATTTGCAAAATAATCGTTACCCTCACACTCTGGTTAATAGGGTGAGGGAGATAACTCATGACCTCATGTCAATGTAGACATCAAATTGATCAAGGAATTATTTAGAAAACGATTCCTCAGAATTCATCATAATTTGATGGAAAGTAATAACGAATTATATCACTCGCTAGAACTAGATCGTGGTATATCAAATTCTTCAAACTTATGTCATAAGTGCATGCCACATTAACATTGGTGTAAGATGGGCCATAAACTGTGAATTTAATATTGCAGGTTGAGACAAAAAACATATTCTATAGCATTGTCATGACAACTGTCTTACATTTGTACAGTCATTTTGACTTGTGGAGAAGAAATAAAAACATGAGCTATATGTATGCCCACATGGAAGGTAAATGAAGCATACAGTTAAACTTCGCTTGAGCATCACACATCGGTAAAGTGTTGTGTTTCAGTCCGATTGTCGTGTATGTTTGACCGTAGTGTAACTCATATTGGTGTTCAATGCCTCTTGGTAAATGCAACAACCTTATACTATAGGTAGTCACTGCGGCTAATATTTCTCATTTATGTAACCGAATATCCAGTGCGTTCACCTCTGTTTCTAAGGTATATTGTAGACAATAAAACTATTTGCTGGTAAGACACGATAAGTCTGCACCGGTTAAACAACTTACTTTCGTCATGATCAAACTTTTGCAGATGGAACTTATGTATTGTTTTTAATTTTTGGGGCACTGGTTGGCTGCAGAGACATCTGAATTTGTTGTTTTAGTGAGATCAGGAGGAGTCGTGTTCAGTGAACATATTTCTTGTTATCGATAAATGTTATGCATGAAGTATGATTAGGGCGTATATTCATTATTTGGGGAAATAACTTTAATGGTGATTTTAAGTCATACATTTGGTCAAATTAAAGATTTAGCAAAAAAGAATAGAATAGCATATATCTATAACGATAATGTGCAATTTATTTTTATGCTGCATTTGTTTTAATGTTCAAAGGGTTATTAGTGCCAGAAGAATAAATTCCGTAGCAAATTGCAACTTAGATTTGTAATGAAGCAAAGTTTGTATTATAATCGCGGTAATTATGTCAACATCACAATGCCCTTGACAATCAAACACAGGTCATGTTTATATCAATACGAAGTAAACAAATATGTATATCGGACTTACTATCTACTCTGGACTTTAATTAGTTTGATTATTTACTAAACTTTGATATTAGTATAAATAAATGACACGTACCAGTACATATCTCCATGTCAAAAACTTGAACACCAATATCTGCATAACCAAACTCACTCAAATTATACAGCAATGTTGAACTTCACCTGGGGTAGAACAAATGTAGATTGCCCACAGAGAAAATACAGTCATGAACAAACTCTTTTCACGTATTCTCCTTAGATTAGTATGTTTTGCATACAAATTGTTCCCGAAAAACTTTGAAATTAAACTTATTATATACAACGATTTATGAAATCTTGCAAGAATTGTCAGGAAATAATGGCATATAAATACATGACAGAACGGGAAAAAATGCATTCACAAAACATAACACATTCCATTTTGCAAACTTTGAATACTTTTAGACACATTTAAGGCCTAAGGTTCAGGTGTTCTTTTCATTATATTCCTAGAGTGACATAAGTTTGATGTAAACATTTGAATTTGACCTACGTGTAATTTGCATTGAAAGTCAGGAATCGTGGTGATGTGAACAAAGGTCCGGAAACGTAATCATCGTCAAGATATACAGATAATGTAACGAGGAATTAGAACTTAATCTGTAGTGGAATATAAATGCAACAGAAAAAGAAAAACAACCGAGTCAGTTAGGTTCTGTTTGAATTTTTGATAAGGCACAAGCTTAATGGGTGCATTAGAAAGTTATGTAATTCACAAATTTTTGGCGTTGAATCATAAATCGTGGTGCCAGCAAAACGGATAAAGAAGCTTTGTCTTCCACAAGATATCTATAAAGCAGACTCCGATATACAATTTGTAAATACTTTATTAACTACTATATATACCTTGTTAACTACGATATATTATTTATAACTACTTTAACTGACGACATACTATATCTTCTATATCTCATTACATAATTAATTTTATGATATTGTGCTTATGTTATTTGAGGCTATTCATTTATAATGATAGATATTTCATTAAGCTAAGTTGGCAGCCATATCTTATACAGTCATTAAATAAATATTCGTTACTTTATTAACGTTTAAATTAAATTATCAAACTTCTACAATAATTTTACTGTTTTGGTTGTAAGTGCATTCCAAAGCTGGAAAACAATTAACTTATTCCATAAATAAGATATGGAATGGCAGGATCTTAAGAGATTTATATTACTACAAATTTTGGGTACGATTATGGAATTTATTAATGATTGATATATATATATATATATATATATATTTATATATATATATATATATATATATATATATATATATATATATATATATATATATATATATATATATATATATATGTATATATATATATATATATATATATATATATATATGTATATATATATATATATATATATATATATATATATATATATATATATATATATATATATATATATATATTTATATTTATAGGCATCATGCATACGTTTGTTTTTATAGAGGCGGTGACTTTTTAAAAGTATTTCTTGCTATCGCTAATAATTGCCACCTTACGATTGAATTTATGGACGAGTCATAAAACAGGTCCAACATCGATTTTGGACTATGAATCTACAATCGTTGTTGGAAGTATTAAAAAGATAACAAATGTTTTACTCCAAGTGACTCAAACCAGTATCTGATCCCAACCAGTGCCCCATTTCTCATGACCTAATAAGAAATTTACGAGTCTTTGCTCCTAAAATAAATAACAGAAAAGAATAAAAGGATACAAGCTTTGTAAAATTAAACAAATAACCTATTTCCCTTGAATAACAAATGAAAATTGAAAAGAAAGAACCTACGGAATTGCGAATTAAATACCAAATTAATCCATTGTGGGGAGACCGACACATGTTTTATTCCAGACAAGAAAATACTTATTGATAAACATAGACAAAATTAGGGCAAGGTCAGTACTTAATTTTGCAAGTTTATATACATTTATATTGTGTTGTTTAACTGTCCTTCATCGTTGTAGATTGTAATGATCATTTGTTGTTATTGGTGTTATTGTGTGTTCATCGCCATTTCAGAACACGAATTTCTATATATGGCTGCCAATATAACTGGAGGAGGAAGAAACTATGAAGACCAGGAGTAGAATCACCGCCCCACCGAAAGTTACTGCTTACTTTCTCACGTACACACATTGGCAGAGCCCGGGAATCGAACTCATGCAGACTGAGGTGAGAAGGTAGTGATCAGTAGTGTTGAACGCCCTGTCTCTTAATGATCGTTTGTAGATAACGCATTACACTGCCAATGTTTGTTAAGGACTCTGGGTTTTATTTTGGATTAATGATCGTGTGTAGGAGATACATATGCTATGTACTTGAATTTGAGTCTGAAAATCAGCCTTGATTATAAACTTAGATGTGGGGGGAGAAGTCTGGATAATTAATCTGTTTATAATTTAGAGTGATGTTCCGTTGGTATGTTTAGGTAGTGCGAAACAAATCAAGTTAGGATAAGTTACCATATAAGGGTGTATATAATCAAAAAGAAGAAATAACCATTATTCCTATTCACATGTATGTTCCTATCTTATTTTCAGTCGTTTTCAGGAGCATTTACTGTGTTTAGATATAATATGAGAGGAACAATTTGAATTATTTACTGGAATTAAAAGTATTCAAATGACTGTCTATAACACTACTTTTGGGATATTGTCAATTCATTCAAAGACATTATGGCTTATATCATTGTGATACAGCAAGATCATTGGTGCATCGACACATTCTGGTCTATTTCTACCGTAGCACTTTCTTGAAGACCTGACGTTCGTTTGAAATACTCTATACCTTTCGACTTGAACGTTTCGAATTATTTGGGATTTAATCACAATACATTAGGTTAGTCTTAATTTTTCATTTTGCAACGCAGAGAAATAAATTATTTATTAAAGTTTGCTCGTTGTGCATTTTCTGTTACTTAATGTATGACCACGGAGTCGTAACAATATAAATAGTTTAAGATAGCATATTTTTAAAGGGTATCTGATCAGATTGTTTTCTTTTGTCACCGAGATAAGGCAATGTTTCCCATAAATAGAATTTACTAACAAAGCAAGTATGTCATGCTGTGGAAAATATTTAAACTAACTAGATAACTAGATACTGATAGGTCACTCACCCATTCATATAGTATACCTTCCCATGACACAATATAGCATCTGTCTCGTTAATCACAGTATACACATACTTCGAATAGCATGACTGCTTTATGCTGGTGGCATAGTTCTTAACAGTGTTCCTGACTTGCTAAAGATTATAAACATTATCTATCTCATTTCAAAGGAATGTCTAACGTTAATAAATTTTGTTATAGTTATTTTAAAATTTGTTAGGACTGGGTTATCTTACCACTCATAAACGAAATGTGTCGTTACAAAAACATTATTTTCAAGCCGATGATCTTTACGTTCCTTCAATTGTTGGAAGGAATAAAATGAGACACCAACCAAATTGTATGCATCTTTGTAGTTAATAATACTAAAATCTGTATTTATTGCAAATATATACAAAAGCATTCCATATGGATTATACCGATAGCGTTATTTACATATTAAGTTAGTGATTGGTAGTATATAATGACGTCAATAGTCCTTTTATCGCACACATTTTGCCCTGCTGTGGGCGTATGTCATTGGATTAACAAAGGCATGATGCAATTCTGTGGCCTCTTGTTTCTGAATTCCATATACCTGCCCTTTACATCAAAGGTCTTGTAGAATATTTAATTACCAGAAATACCCATTCAGGTTTTTTGACCGCTCCGGTGGCCTAGTGGTTAGAGCGTCTGCCTCGGATGTGGGAGGTCGTGGGTTCCATACCCGGTCGAGTCATACCAAAGACTTACAAAATTGGTACTAACAGCTAACTCGCTTGGCGCTCAGCATTAAGAGGTTAGTGTTAGGAATAAATGAAGACTGAGATAAGTGTGTTAAAGTACACGATGTAGGCAGAATATTTCAACATCATATTAAGTTTTATTTCTCTGTCAGGGAGGTTTAATACTGACGCTAAACTTGAATCCTTACCAGTTGGATATAATGACGCGTGTATCCCTGTAGAGTTATTATCAAAGAAGAAAGAGTTGTTCCCCTTGACTAGTGTTATATTTCTTGCTTGCAGCCTTGTTTGTTTTTACATTGTTACCACCTCCATGTAAAACTTACATTCCAGTAGTTCCAATTCATGTGTTTTCGTTTGTTCACTGCAATTAGCAACCTTTGATAATTTGTACATAGCTAATAATCCGATATCCAAAATATAGATTGCATCTTTTATTCTAATGAAAACGAAAGCTTGATAGCTCTGATGTGCGTAGGTCCAGATGAATTTTCAATTATTGCAAATTCGCTATCATGAATTTCGCTGATTGGAATGATGCAAATTTTAACAACTTCCCACAGCAGATCGGATCTGCTCAAAGGTTTATTTCTGGGCACGGCTCTTTTTCCGATCACCTCTGCGTGAAAAAGAGTGCAAGGAACGGTTATTATGCACAAATTTAATGCAACCGCTCCGGTGGCCTAGTGGTTTGAGCGTCCGCCTCGGATACGGGAGGTGGTAGATTCGAACTCCAGCCGAGTCATACCAAAGACTTGCAAAAATGGTACTAACAGCTTCCTCGCTTGGCGCTCAGCATTGAGAGATTAGTGTTAGGACTGGTCAGACTGGTGTCAGGATAATGTGACTAGGTGGGACATCATTCTACATGTCTGCAGCATGATGCCCCAGTGCTAGACATCCCTATAAACTGCCGCACTGCAGACATCGTAGCGATATGACTGAAAAATTGTTAAAGCTACGTTAAAAATCATAATCACACACACACACACACACACACACACACACACAAATTTAATGCTTTTTCCATCTGCCTAATTTACAAAACACTACAAGCTAAAATACATGTGTGAGGAATAAAATGTCGATGCTTTGAATATCTTTATTAAAACAGAACATAAGAATATTATTTACTCGACTTAAGAAGTCTACTACAGTTCTTATTAAAATAAATTTATGCACCCCAACCCCAAATTTATACCTCCACGTTTGAAGGTCATTTGTGAAATCAAGTGATTCCCATTGTGCAGACACTAACTCATTTCCAAGTCTGTAATTATAAAATACGTGTTGTACCAAAGATATTAGTGATATTCAAAATAGTTACCATCTAAGCCGTTTTGTAGATATTCTACTTGCTCTGACATCAAACCACATGTCTACTACTATTGGTGGCTAGCTTTACTTCTGAGCCAAATATTGGTATTTCATAGTCTACATACTGGGAAGTAACTGTGGGAGGTGTACATGGCTCACATCAATTTCAGGAACAACGCAAACCCGAAACACCTAGTTTACAAATATATCCATATCTTTAATAATTAAACAATATTATCTTAAAAATTTCGCATCATGGCCTTCAGTTAAGAAATTTCAAAAGGGCCATTTTACGAAACTATCCCTTGCCACGTATACTCTTGTATGCTTTGAAATGCCTAACTACTGGGCATGCATCAGTCTCTCTATTTTCTACGTCCATGACATATTAAAATGTAAATTATGTAACTGATCAATCAATCAGCTCAGCTTATGTTTAAATGCAAATATATTTTCTAAAACATTCACTTTATAGATTCATACGGTCGCTATGGATACATCATGCAAACGTATATACTTACATGATTTTATTTTTATTTGGAACTATTAAATTAAACTTAGGTTTAGATAACGGTTTGTTATGAGAAACAAAAATTAGACCATTTTCAACTCTTGAAGTTTGTTTATATCTGCAACAGAGTAATTACTACTACTACTACTACTACTACTGTTATTATTATTATTATTATTATTATTATTATTATTATTATTATTATTATTATTATTATTATTATTATTATTATTATTGAGGAGAAAGAGAATAAAAATGGCACGTAGAAGAAAGTAAAAGTAGATTAATGGAAATAGACCATGAAATCTTTAGGGTTATAAATATCATCTGACGGTTTGAATAAGATTTTCAGAAAATCTATTTACGTCATCTGTGTAATCAAGTTTCAGTTTAATGTTGTTTGCTTGGCAAGAAACCTGGCAATTTCCCAGTACATATAATTGGTCGATTTAAATTGTTCGTTGGGTATGGGCTGGATAGTCTTCCAAGTTAAACATGTTGATTCGACGAAACGCTGTTAAACAACACTTCCCTATCTGACGACCTATATATAGCATGAGACGTTATATAAAACAAATCTCGTCAATGATGCCCCATAGCTAGGTAGAACATAGAATTGGGAATATACACTGGGGGCTGTTTCTTTCCTGCTGAATGCGCGCTATCTTGGTCGCCACAGTCAGTCAGTTGTTGATCACCTGTATCGTGCACGGCAAGGTGAGATATATTTAAGGTTTAGAAAAGGAAAATAAATAAATATACATAATTGAACAATCGAATTATACTTCACTAATTTCTTGAAATTGAAATTTTAAGAACATATGTGGGATGCTTTAGCAGTAGTGATGGTGCTACATAATATTGCCTATTTATAACTATTAGTTTTCAGGGTGGAGCTTTAAAGAATTCCTTAATGTAATAATTTCGAACGGAAAATAGAAAAATATTGACCACCAGCACATTGAAATTATTTTTAATAGAGTAAGAAATTAGGTATTCTGCAGAAATAAGTTTCCTAATAAATCCCATAAAAATAAATAAAACGCAGATAAAATTTTTCATTGCTGTTACTTCAAACTGTAATCAACAATATGTTAGTACACAATCATTTCGTGCATTAAGATCTAATAAACAGCCTTTCTAATGCATAAGCTCTAGTGAATAGTGCAGCATGTATATTCCGTATTCAGACTTCTAGGTCAATATTTTCTACCGTTTCTAAAAAAAATATAGTCTTAAAGAAAACATATTTTATTATATGTATTTGTTTATAATGTATATATGAAAAGCTCTTGTATCATTGAGAGCATAGCATGCAAAGTGTTTAGCCGGACATTTGCACAGTTCTAGCTATATAAAACCAGTTAATAAAGAAACAATGAAAGCAACTACTGGATATGTATTATTTATATAACTACTGACTGAACCCTGTACATGTATGTATAAACCACCAGGTAGAGAGGTATTAGGTGTCTATTTACTCGTAGTCTACGCCACTGGAGACAATTATCAGGCGTTCATTGCTTATGAATTAGTTTACAAATGTAACCAGTGTAACGATCGCCGATATATACCTGGACTGGTCAGTTTTATCGATCAAGTTTTTAAAAGAAACTTTACCTGGCTTATTCAAACAGCTTGAAAAGATTATGTCGGAACACAAAGGCGAGAGGATTTTATTCGTGGTTAAGCAAGGTTTATGCATATCCATTTGTCACCCGCAGAGACAGTCGCGGCTAATAAAGGAGAGTAGCATAGATTTTGCCTTCCGATTCGTGCTACTAAGAATTCGTTATTGTATCATATTTGGGTTTTTTTATGAAGCTATGAATTAAAATTTTATGTCAATATTGTATGTCCAATATTATTCACATCAGTTTATGACATCATGTATTTAATTTAAAATACCATTATTCTTATTAAAATAATATTTATTATCCAGTCTGATATTGTATTCAAATGAACATCATAACATCAGATTTTATGCTATGGCCAATCCGAATGCATAATACAAATTTATTTCACGAATCCCAATAATGCGATGTAAGAACAATATGTACGCAGATTCAAAATTTATTATATCTAGCCATGGCTGGATTTTACAGCTTTATTGTAAACATTTATAACCTACATATTGTATTTATAGATATTTTGCTTCCATGTTTCAATAAAAATTAACATTAGTTTGTCAATAGTTATGCGGATGATAGGGTTACATATCCTTACAAAAGGGCCCCGAGTGGCCGAGGGGTCTAAAATACTGATACGTAACGGATCATTGCTCTATCTCCTCTGACTGCGTGGGTTCGAGTCTCGAGCCAATCTGAGTATGTGAGAAAGTTTGTCAATAGCTTCTAGTGAGTCAGTGGTTCTTTCAGGTGTTTTCTCGGATTCTTCCTCCACCATTTATATTGACCGCCATATATAGCCTATCTTGTGCTGAAAAATGGTGTTGAACCCTATAACAGCAACAACATTCTTAAATGAAATCTCCGCACAGGCAGCCTCAACTGATAAGAAGGTTAGCGGATTGGCTCCCGTGCATGCAATAAGTTTGATGGTTTGACAAAAGTGTGTATGCTCACAGCAGTAGGGACCTTTCTAAGATCCTCTCAAAATTTGTTTGACCAGATAAAGTTATCATTACGGTTTGGCAATTCCACAATTGCATGCTTTCTCGAGTCATGGACAGCAAAGGGTCATCTGAACCATTCCCAGTCACAAATGAATTCAAGCAAAGCTGTGTGTTGGCCCTAGCCCTCGACGCATGGTGTTCTGTACCTGTTTATTGGTGTTTGCTATGAATGTAACCAACTGATCAGCTTCAGATACCAGACTGACAATAAGCTCTTTAAATCTGCAGATACTATAGATCAAGACGAAAATACAGTAAGTGAGAAATCGTGATTTCCTATTTTTGGCGCGTAATCCCAAATGCCGGATCTTGAGTCTTACGAGCAACAGACAATCAACCATTTATATTCAGCTTGTTACAATTTCGGCCTCACAAACAATATCAAGAAGACAATGTGGAGAGCCAATATGTAGCAGGAAAGCATTATGCAGAGACAACTATAAAAATAAACGAAACCTTCCATGCAATAGAAATGTTTACTTATTTCGGCAGAACACTGTCACTTGTAGTCTATATCGATGATAAAGCCTACGCCAGAATTACTAAAGCCAGTATGAAATGTGCAGACTACACGCTAAGATATATATATATATATATATATATATATATATATATATATATATATATATATATATATATATATATATATATATATATATATATATATAAAAGCAGAGACATCAATCTAAAGATGAAACTAAAGGGCTATAATGTTTTTATGTTGCTGACAACGTTATATGTACGATAAACAAGAAGCATTTTCGCATGCGCTGTACGAGGCAATTGATGAGAACTATATTGCAAGACAGTCCCAGACACCGAGGACACAGGCTGACATTTTAAGAATTCACATATGTTTATGAAGTCACGATTGAGAAGGAAATTCCTTCTCACTACGATGTCAAAGAAAGTCTTCTACGGTGAGCAAAACGATGACAGGCGATCGTGGGGTTGCTAGGCGAAACGCTTCAAAGATTTCGTTAAGACATGCTCGAAACACTTCAACATTGACCCTTAGACTTGGGAAGATCTCGCAAATGATCGCTCAACCTGCACAGTCTTATCCATACTGGTACTGCAGAACAGAACTGAGGAGAAACGCAGAAGCATTTAAAAATTGCGAGCAGCTGTACCCTCAGAATCTCAGCGCGTCATCTGTTGATCAACCAACCGCATGTGGCATTTCCTGTCAAGTGTGCAACAGAATGTTCATACCACAAATTCACCTGACCGAGTACTCACATCATCCAATCCAGTTTGTTATATCATGACTACTCATATAATCCAATCCAGTTTGTGATATCATGACTGCTCACATAATCCAATCCAGTTTGTGATATCATGACTACTCACTAATCCAATCCAGTTTGTGATATCATGACTACTCACATCATCCAATCCAGTTTGTGATATCATAACTACTCACATCATCCAATCGAGTTTGTGATATCATGACTACTCACATCATCCAATCCAGTTTGTGATATCATGACTACTCACATCATCCAATCGAGTTTGTGATATCATGACTTCTCACATCATCCAATCCAGTTTGTGATATCATGACTACTCACATCATCCAATCCAGTTTGTGATATCATGATCACTTTCGAACTCGACTTACGCAGAAGATTATAACAACTGAGCACGGTTGGTACCTGGAAGTTCTATTGCGACTTCAGTCTCAAAAAATTAACACGACTATTCGCAGGGTTCTACGGGAATCTAAATTTTCATTGTACATGCAGAAGATGTTGATATGATAGACTACTTTATCCTCTGTGGCACGTGTGAGCACCAATTGTTCGATTCACGTTCTTATTCCTGCTTTGTAATTCAGATTTTCCCACCAGGTTATTGGGTTAAATATAAAATCAGCTCTTTCTTTGTAATAAGAACACGTCTTAGAATGTCTTTTTTTTTCTTTTGTTCATTATCGATAGGTCCATCTTGCTTATTGTTTTATATTGCCCCCTCCGAAACAAATAAGCATGGTTATTGAGTATAATCTCAGCGTATTAATATACATTCATAAGTTAGTTGGATAGAAATGTTTAAATTTATGAACTCTGCTGAAATAAAAAAATGAATTTAAATTCCTTTATTCGAAGACATAAATACTTGTTGTTTTTTAAAATAGGAAATTAGGAACATATAGAAAGGTATTATAAAACCTAGTGCTTACAAATATTCTCTTTTGGATGATTTTGGGATTAAATTGGATAATCTTTATGTAAGTTTTAACTGCCTTCCAGATTTTCTACGAAAACATTTACGTGCGCGTTCTGCCGCTCAATTAAAATCATTAAATCCAAAGAACCTAGTTAATTGTTTTTGTTATATTCATGTTTCTTTCTGATGTTTAAAATGTACTGCTCTATGCCTTCTTTAGCCTCAGTACTACTTTTAATAGATGCAATCGGTCAAGAAAACTTAAAAAAAATATCTGATTCCCATTGAACACAGTATCATAACATATTTGTAAGTAAATTTTAGCTTTACCAGACAGAAACTCATTAAAATATATGGAACAATGAAACGTTCTTATCAGGTCACCTTATTTTATCCAGTGAAAATGACGGCAGTTCAGTTTATGACTGGAGGTGTTTTAATGATGACTGTAGCAGTGTTGGTGACTGTGTTAGCCTTGTTGTACACGATGCCAAAACCTCCCCAGCAACAGATATGTGATAGACTGTGCCTCCCGAGTAGTTCTTTTTCGCAAGTCGCTGACTTTCAGTGCGAATGTTCGTCCGATCATCTTCAGGAATATTTGGACCAGGTGACATATGATAATTGTTTGAAGGATTAATCAGTCACAATCTCTCCATAAAATAAGTGCAAATATACACACTTAATTAAATGCACACTTAATTAAATGCATATAAAATTGTTTTAAAGACATTAAGTTTGTGTTTATGTAATAATAATAATAATAATAATAATAATAATAATAATAATAATAATAATAATAATAATAATAATAATAATAATAACCTATTTTCAAATATAAGTACATAGACGGAAAGGAATACCAAGTAATTTCTCACAAGATATGACAAAACAAAAGGATTAAGACAATAATTTACCCGAACAATGAATTATTAATGAATCAGAACAGCATGGAAAATGAAACATTTTGTTCAATATTCCATAATTACTAATAACGATTTTATTTCACAGAAAGTACACTCTTTTTCTAAAGAAGATGAAAAAGCACTGAATTATGTTATTTGCCCCATTAAATATCAAATTCCATTATTGTTACAGGCATTTTAGTACGGCATAGCAGAATGTGATAAAAAAGCAATACTTGTTTTTCTTTTACCTCCGTATAACTTTTTTCTACATCAGCATAATGTTTTTAAAAATCATAAAGGCATATCTACTCACAGGCAAAGAAAGACATTAATGTTTTATGTCACTATCATCTAACAAATCAGAATGAATGCCATCCCTAGGAAGTCAACACACACACACACACACACACACACACACACACATATATATATATATATATATATATATATATATATATATATATATATATATATATATATATATATATATATATATATATATTTATATATATATATATATATATGTCCATGTAGGTGTTCATGATGTCATTTTTTATCCTTTATTCTTCAAGTGCTTTCGCATCATTATCGAAAATACACACCTCTATATCGAATGAATGATTTGCAATTAAATTTTGTGCTTTTATAGGCAATCAAAAAGGCGGATAAGAGACTCAAGGAGAGAGACATGCAAATAAGTACACAAGGTAAATATACTTATCATCAATGCTACGCTGAGAAATTAAATAAACCATTAATACTTCTAGAGCTTTAATGACTTGTTCACTTCATTCGAAGTGATTCGCAGTTTTGTTTTGCAAATGTCATATAGAATTGGTTTTTGCAATTTGATATTATTCTTTTAGGACCATCCCCACAGCTTATGGGTCTGCTGAGAAGTCTTCGCTGGAACATCAAACCCTCCGCTCGCGTTACGGGAAAGAAACAGCCCCCTCCCCGTGCATGTAAGTTTAACTAATGCGCGTTTAGTATATAAAAAAATGATATTAATAATGACACTGTTATCAACTTCTAAAATTGACTATTTGATAAGCATAACATTTTCGACACTTTAAAATCAAATCAATGCAGCTGGAGTTTGTAATTTTGTTATTGAAGAAAGAGCCTGAATTTTGGTGTGATTTCTTAAAAGTAGGAAAATGATTTTTTCTTCTGATTCTGTATGAACATACTATTCAACGAGGCTAGAACTACCTTTTTGTTCGAGGTGTCCTTAATAAAAGTATGCCCTTGCCTGACTTAACACGCAAAACGACATGAATATCATTCTCTCTAGCAATTATGTATAATCACGTTTCAATACTGTATCTGATAACTGTAGAAAAATAATATTGGCATCCCCATGCCAAGTCTCCATCAGAAAAACTCTTAAATGTCCATCATAAAGTTGAAATATCAGCCTTTTTTTGTTTTTAGTTAAGTGTGGTGATTTTATTAAATTTGATTTTTCAAATTAAATTAACATGTGATAGATTTAGAACAACATATCATACTCATAGTAATTGTACCTTGATTGTTAGAACACGTCATGATAAGAATCTCTCTCTGTCTCTGTCTCTGTCTCTGTCTCTCTCTCTGTCTCTGTCTCTCTCTCTCTCTCTCTCTCTCTCTCTCTCTCTCTCTCTCTCTATATATATATATATATATATATATATATATATATATATATATATATATATATATATATATATATATATATATATATATATATATATATATAAGATTAGCTTGCCTTTACCTAGGTTAAGAAGGATATTTTACATGAAATTCCAAGGTCTACAGGTAGGTATTTCCCAATCACAAGAGTGACATTTATTTTGTCCATTTGTAGATGACAGCGAGATGATCCCGGTGAGGGAATGGCACCAGAAGGATGAAAGAGCATTTCTCAGATATGGCATGGAATACCGACATGGACGCCTGGTGGTACCAGTGAAGGGGTCATATTTTATCCACTCGTTCCTTGATCTATACGAAACATCAAAGAACACAACTTCAACAGTTGAACTGTCCCGTCGAAAACGACAAACGGAATTTTTACTTGAAAATCGAAGTGCTAACCATGATCAGAAACCCACAGGTATCAAACACGCGATTTACCGCTTTAATATCTTAAACGGAACAGAAGAGGAACTGATTAGAAGTGAACACCCGCGTGAGGTCTCCCAAAACGGGCATTTTAATGTTTACGATAGCTATTTAGCAGCTGTCGTGAGTCTGAATCCAGGGGATGAAGTTTACGTCAAAATTTCAGATATAGAATTATTAGCGCATCCAAACTCAAACTATTTCGGGGTGTCTATGATTTGAAGGAATGAAACACATTAACGATGTTATTAGTTTAACTTTCAATAATGCAGATCAATGGTCAAGATCAAAAGCAAGAATATGATGTCAATAACATCGTTAATGTGTTTCATTCCTTCAAATCATAGACACCGATGCATAGTATCGGACATGCGAGTTTAATCACTGTAAATATGAACGTAAGCACACGATTCTGGAATATGCCGCCGCTGTAAACCTAAACCAAGTAACGAAGACTCTCTGGATTTAGTGGGAAGGGACCGTATTTGTCATGAACAGTTTGCAGAAACTGCATCTCACAGACGGTGATATTATGTCATTTGAGATGGCAAAAAATGAAGAATTACAATTAGGTAGATTTATTTTCGATGTGTCCATTTTATTTCTATTATAACTTTGCATAAATGGTCTTTTCATGAAAATAATACCCTTGTCTGATTTATAACCTTTAATAATAGCACGAAATCATTTTATTTGAAAACAAGCATTGTATCTTTGCTTGAAATATTTACTGTAGACTGATAACTTTGATTGTTTGAGAGAACGTATGCAGCTGGGAATGGAAACAATGGTCGATGTTCAACATGTTTAACCATCACTTCCCTCATGCACCAAGATTTGAGAAGGCATGCGTTCTTTATTTTCGTAGGAACAAACTTTAGTTGAAAATTCATTAAGAATTTGTCAGAATGGATAACTCCGATTAAGCTGTAGGTTGATATGAGAATAATTTTACAAATGGGAAGTTACATTGAAAATTTGTCATCCGCCTTTGATGTTGGACGTCGGCACTCGACTCGTAATCAACAGTCACGTGTCAGTTGAGGTAAATGTTCGATGAGACATGAATGCATCTTGACTATATCAGCATTTAAAAATGTATGCATCATTTTAACAGTAGAATTGATCTTATTCGTACTTTAAACATACTGGGCATAAGTTTTCTTATATGTATAAATATTCTCGAATACTTTGTGCTCACTTGATCCATAAGATTTTTTGTATAAAAGTAAATACAATGGAAGAATAATTGTGAAAAAGCAGTGTATAAAAAGGAAAGAATATAAAATGCCACATCTTCCTACCGTGTCGAGATCTCAACCAGATGCCCAACAAAGTGAAGGGGATATGAATTTTGTTCGTGAATTGATATATGTTTGTGATGGTTATTATGCAAAAAGAAGAAATCGAGCCTGAGGTATATGCGCCTTTGAAGACGTATTAAAGTTTAGGTATCATTTTGATCACAAATAATTTATGTATGTGAGATAATATTGAATTTTGCTTCGCCTTTATTAGATTGCGTTTTGATATGTTGTCAATATTGATCGATGTAATTGATTAATTGGAGAGCAATTGTTAATTTTGTATTGTAGTCGATAAAGGAATGTTTGTGGTTAATTTCTTTCGTCTATAAAAAAAGACTTAAAGGAATTGAATGTCTTTCATGTAATAGTTCACAAATTCTGTGATACAAGTTGATAAGTGCATTATATAAGGAACAAAGCAAATGTATGCATATAATGATTTATGTACACGAGTAAGAGAATTTAAGCCTCGTGTAGACTGTACACAAAGTTTTTTAAATTACTGTACACAATGCTTACACAAGAATGAAGATTATTAACGTACTATTACAGAATTTCACATTGATAAGTTGATACAGGTAAAGAAACGTGTGCGTAGGCGTTAGAAGTATAATGAACTACTGGTGAACAAGTTGTGTGTGTGTGTGTGTGTGTGTGTGTGAGTGTGTGTGTGTGCGTGTTTTTGTGTATGTGTGATTTAGATTTTTAACATAGCTTTAACAAGCGCACAAGTTCTGACGGACTTCATATATACAGAATGTCTATGTGTTTTGTGTGGGGGTGGGTGGGAGAGAGATGGGGGGGGCAGGCCATGGGGATATGGTGTCAGAAAGGTTACAAGGTATGTATTTTCTTTCCCTTGCAATTGCATTTTATATAGAATGAGTCAAACTTTATAGAACAGGTTTATCCATGTTATGCAGTTTTAACCCGTGCAGTTCGAACCTCATTTAAGAGAATTATTGCTATTATGTGTTAATCACATTAGTGCACGGGGCGCAAATATGATCGAATATAATATGTACTATATACATCTAAACAACATATACGCTTGTTTGTATATTTTGTTAATTATTTTGCAGCGATACATTATTGATGAACTTCGAAATATATTGTGTTATCTAGCGTCTTTCATGTACACATGCATAGAAATTATTCAACAATTTTGAGTACTGTTTTCATAATACCATGAAAAACTGACTAAAAATGTCAATTTTGTTTCAGAATTAACCTCTCAATAAATTCAGTGTTGTTTTTCATTTGCGTAATTTTCCTAAATGCTTTGAAATATCTTTGTCAGACTTGGCATGGCTCATTATACAGTAATACAATTACACCATATGTTCTCTCGCATTTTTACCATTAACGTCACGATTACAGTAATAACAACTTGCTGTGTTTTTTGTGAAAGTGTCATTAGATCCTAAGTGCTTTGAATAACTTTCTTCATACTTAGAATAAGTTATTATTAAGCTAAAAATGTTGTTCTGATACACACTTGATTGTCCGTCCCTTTTGACCTTTGGATCAAGGTCAAAAATTTTCTAGAAGTGCATGCACGTTTTTCTCCATTTCCCACATTTCATGATAGAGATATGGTTACTAATGAAATGTATAAAACTGAGTCATCTTAACCACATGTCTGTCCGTATATCTAGCATTATATATGGCACTCAAAAAATATATAGCTCTATTCACGTTTTGAAGGCGGGGTGGTGGTAGGGTGGTTGTGACTGCATAAGATATTATATCGGTACCACAATAAGTTTATTATCACATACTCTTTTATGCACTATTGAGACTTGAGTCACCCCATTCCAGTATGATCGCGAGTATAGTACTACTCATTATGCAAATACACTATATCAAAGCAAGATGTGCAACGTCCCTAACCTTCACTTCAAAGTTATAATCACAACATTTTTTATTAAATAACATCATTGTCTAATGAGAGTCAGACACAAGGACCTTATCGAGTACCTGACATTCCATTTAACTAAAAAAAAGAAAATTAATAAACCAATTGATGTACCAACTGTTCAGAAAATGCACGCATTAAGATGGCACGTCTCTAGATACCAGTATTTAGGAAGTAGCCCATCCCCTTTATTTTGATCCATCTGTCAATAAATATGTCTGTCTGTCTGTCTGTATGTCTGTATGTATGTATGTATGTATGTATGTATGTATGTATGTATGTATGTATGTATGTATTATGTATGTATGTATGTATGTATGTATGTATGTATGTATGTATGTATGTATGTATGTATGTATGTATGTATGTATGTATGTATGTATGCATGCATGTGTGTATGCATTCATGTATGCATGTATGTATGTTTTGTTAAGTGTCTAGGCTCGTACAATGTAACAGAGAAAAGAATGAAGCCAACAAGCTTTGTAAAATACAACAAAATAATTTATTTCCCTATAAACAAGGTAAAATATGAAAAGGTTGTGAATCTAATCCAAAAAGTAATCCTTGAATTTAAAAATATAAATCCTATCACTAAAAAGTTATAAATAAATCAAAGTTCAAATCCCAATGTAGTTCTAAAATGAAAGGCGATGACGTTGTTTTATATCCTGTTTTGTGCTGACGTGTCAACAGTTTCTCGTTGAATTTTATGAATCAAGAATCAAGTCGTTCAGCCTCTCTGCTGCTATAAATTAACCAAATATTTTATCCAGAACTACACGATACCTTGATCTTGGATCATGTAAGTTTATCGTTATAAATCCAAACGGAACAGCTTGTGCTTTAGAAAAGAAATTTTTAAATTTTAATCATATCCATATCCCCTGAACACCAAGTATAATAAATATTTTGCAAAGTATAATTATCTACGCCATTAAACACAACCAAAATACTACAGTTTTCTCTGATCACCTTAGGTATCTGAGTATATCTCTGAGTAACATAAATCACGTCAGTATTTTTAAATCTACCTAGAGAAAATATTCTAGCTGTATTGGATTATTTGTCCAGCATCACATCATCGTACACTACGAGCTTATTAATGAATCCATCTAATTTATCTACGGATGGAGCTTCATCAATATCTTTAATATATTCAATGATATCATTTTTGTCCAGTAATTTCGCATTTTGATTAAAATCTTTAAGTACTTCGTAACATCATTGAACATCTACAGATGGCGCTACTAAATACAACTTATTTCTCTTGAGCCATCACATTATCAGATTAAGCAATAATTGTGTCTTACCAGATCCAGATGGACCTATTATAATCATTCTGATAGAATTTGGTAACTTTGGATGAATGATGCCTTATTGGCTCTTTTTTTAGGGTCGCAGAAAAGTCAATTATATCCATATAATAATGATATGAGTTTATATTGTGTTCAATATAGAGAAATAACCCCCACAGTTGGATTGATAACGATAACAACAAAAAATAAGTGACGCACACTCACAGGTAAGTGTGCAAAATGTGGTACAAGCAAATATAAATTCATTTCCGCGTCGCATGGTGGTGATATAGCCAATTCGTTAAGGAAATTGCCAGGAACTCCATAGGCAAAATACCCCGGTGAGAAACAGCTTCAGGGATATAATTATTGTGGTCCTGGAACTCGACTCGATATCAGACTCGATAACCAAAATCGACCAAGACCAGGAGAGTATCCAGTAAATAAAATTGATCAAGCGTGTCACATTTATGACGTTGCTTATAAAAAATCCAGATTTGCAACAACGGCATCTAGCAGATGTGAAATTGATTCACGCGTTAAATTCTATACCTAATAAATCTATAAGAGAATCTCTCGCTAGATTTCTCGTAAAATCTGCTATGAAAGGTAAAATAATGATAGGAGCTGCTAATTAGTCAACTGATTATTATAATGGAATCTGCTTAATATTCCCCGAGAGAATATTGAAGAGGAAAAGCAACGATTGGCAAATTTGCCGCTTCAGCAAAAGTTTCGCGTGATGCTGCTGCAGCGTGGTTAGCATGACAGGCAATATGGTAAATCTTTCTACATCCACCTAAAACAATACAATACGCACATTTCGATGTCACTGTTTATAATGAAGTTCATCAAGCGGATATCTTGTTTTTGCCACACGATACCACTAAAACAGGTAGACGTCAACACACATTCAGATACGCGTTAACCGTTGTTGACGTTGCGAGTAGATATAAAGAAGCGGAGCCACTACCAACAAAGACAGCATCTGAAGTTTAAACAAATTTATCAGCGAGGACCCTTACGATGGCCAAAATTTTTACAGGTTCATCCTGGCAAATAATTTCTTTGAGCAGTATCATCGTTAATGAACAAGTGCAACGTTAAATTCAGACGAGGACACAAGGAAATTAATCGTGATCAGGCAATCGTTGAACGATTTAATGGAACACTTCCTGAGCGGTTATTCGGGTAACAATATTCAAAGGAAATATCCACAGATACAAGATCTCGTGAATGAGTTGCGAGGTTACTGAGTGTGATAGCTGCGCTGAATAAGGAAGTTACTCGTGCAAGTTCTATGAAACCGTCTGATGTGATCACAAAAATCATATATACCGATAACACGTGAATCTATTTCTCAACCAGTACTATGCAATGTTACGGTTAGATATTTAAACTAACCTGGCGAACTCGAAGGAGGCAGAAAAAGAGCAACTGATCCTTTTTGGAGTGTGACTACACACACACACACACACACACACACACACACACACACAACATATCCAGCGTGAAAAGGTCCACAGGTAGACCTGCAATCTACAGATTAGATTCAACTGCTCTCAGCGTAGATTTGTACGTGAACAATTACAAATAATTTCTGAGGATACGTAATTACCACCAAGCACACTTTTATAAACTTGCAGCCCCTCGACGTCAATTACACTCCAAACAGGTCAATATCACATTTTCGCGTGTGTGACCAAAACTGCTATTAATTCTATCAACGGTAAATTGTCTTGGGTTATTGCTCGAATACTGCCACAACATTATTGCGTTGCAATTTACGTAATGATTATGTTGTCGTTGTTTTAACATCATAATATATTTCACATCTATATCAAACTCGCGATTATCTTTTTTGTCACACTACTTATAGCTGACTAATTTTTTATTGATATCGACACTGTTAGTGATTTCTTCGGTTATTACGCAATCCATAATAACCCATTTCAGTTGTGATATTCTTCTAACTCGAGATACTGCGAGTTAAACTAAATTTTACCACTCAATACAATCATCGACGATCCAAGCACTAGTATGGGAGATAGTTAATCCCTGGGACGAATGAATCTTTATAACGTACCCTAACGTCCATAGCGATTTATCCATGTTTAACGAGCTCTCGACAACATCAACAGCGGCAAGGACAATATCATTTAACACAAGATTTTGTAACCGGACACCTTTAGTGTCTCCACTAGAAATCTCAACATCAACATTTTGTTGTCTAGTATCTGCTGGGCGATAACACAACGGTACAGGTAACGTTGGGAATTTTTCCTTGTGTAGCATAAATAATTTCTTTTGCAGTTCATCACGAATTATTTTTCTACTGGCAACTATCAAATCAGCAGGCTTCCATAGGGTTCAAAAATCATTCATGGACGTTTCTGGAATTACCTCACGCATTACTTCACATTGTATTTTATCTGGTTGTAGTCGTATTAATCTTTTAAATTCGTTCAGCGATTCATCAACAGCTCTATGATCATCAGATATTTCTTTGTAATAATATACAAATGTTTTCAGTCACTCATGTGGAGACTACCCAACAAAGGGTGGCGGTCGCCACACATAATCATAGCAGTATTCTTTAGAAACAGCCAATCAAGAAATATTTCTAATACCTCCAGAGACACCGTACATATCTCGTCCCATATATTACTTTTAGGTATATATTTTTCACCCATTCGTGATGGAGTCCATGTATCTCCGCACCATCTATAGAAACTATGATATGTACACGATTTTGCACCTCTTTGCTTTATTTCCCTGGCGAGTTTGTGCGTCGGTGTTAAAAAAATCATATCTAAACTCATGAATAAGTTAATCGTGCGTGTTGTTTTACCTGAACCTCCACACCCATTAAGATAAACGGTCTTATGTCTAGATACAGGAGCATGCATGGATGGCGCAGATGATTTTGATACTTGATCATTTCTGTAATGTTTTCACAATTTCAATATCGGCAGATTCACAATAACTAAGTTTATTTTCTTGTTTTATCCTCCACGTTCCCCATTCACCGTTACCGAGTTTTAATGGATCTTTTTATTTTTTGTGTTAATAAATTGAATCTGTCGCGACTCTAACAGCGTAAAGAGGAAATCTGTTTATCATCGATAATAGATTTATCGAAACATAAGCTAGCATCGAAGATCTTAGATGAGTAAACTGCGGTGACTCGCCATCAGTATAGCTCACAATTGTACCTAGTTTTGTTTGGTCTGATAAATCGGCTTATCAATGTGTTTTTCTCCATCGTATCAGCGATTATGAAATCGAGTTGGTTTATGATCATATGATCCTCCTTGTGTAAACTTACTGATTATTTTTCTGCCAAGATCATTCGCATCGTGTTTAGCATCAAATACGTCAAGTTCTGGCAACCAAACTTGTTTCTGCATGAGATATGATATAATTGCTTCAGTTACCTTCAACGATATTAAAACTCTAGCATTAAGCATATACCTTAGCAGAACTATTGGAGCCCAACGTCGCTCTGAAAAATGTTTTCCAAAACACACATAAAAAATCGGATGGAGACCTTCTCTAAACTCAAATGATTCTGCATGAGAAAATCCTGTTATGTCAAAATATGACAAGGGTCCGTTTATCGCAACCCTGGCCATGTCATGTGTATGATGTCCAAATCTCTTAAATTATTTAGAACACTCTCCATATCCAAGAAAACTCCAATGATAACACGCTACCATATCAACTGAGATAACGTCATTGTAATTATATTTAGTATTCCACAATCCACCGTGACCGTATTCAATACAACTTCATACGACATCTTCAAGAAATTCTAATCTTGTTGGTTTCCACGAGTTTATCTCCTGAGCGAAATGATCAGCAACCGATGGTACGGTAAAACAATTACTTAGTAATTGTCTAACTTTTACATCGTCAGAAGTATTTTTCAGCGCAAGTTTTTTCCATTTCCTTATGAAGAGATTCTGTACGATCAATATCACCGATAGACCGTACAAACTGATCATAATGATCACATTCCGAACTTTGAAATGGCTACACATAAACAGGGTCACGTTTGCTAATATAACCGATGGTATCGAATACATCATCGTGTAAAATTTAACCATTCTTTCTCGTGGAAATATAGTTACAACATTAGTCTATGTATGTGCGTTATGATCAATGATTGTTATAGGGTTTCCATTTTTTTTATATATTTTGGTTTATACAAAATCTCTCCGGTTAATGTCTTCACTGCTACTGGAAATCTTAATAACTTTTCTAGTTCAGCAACGGTGCTGATAGATGCTCCAGTGTCTTTAACTTTTTAGCCCACATATTTATTTTTTACGCCTTAGATCTGTCAAACCCTTTTTCTGTATCGCTTTTGTGAAGTGTTGAAGTGTTCTATAAAACGCTCAGCTACACAGTTTATCCTCGTCAATTTCATTTTCTTGAGATTCCCAACGTCAGGTTTATCATATAACGGATAGAGCTCATACACAAAAGCAGTTTCTGGATAAGATCGCTCATAACACGGCTTGTCTATTCCAGTCAGTATTCCTGGTTTAGAATTTTCACCAAGGATAATATTATTCCCTGACTTCTGGACGGATTCGCGCTTGTCTTGGATGATTCAAATATCACCACCAGTCTTTACAATAAATTGTACTAAAATAATATATTTCCGAAATTCGAGATTATCAATGATTTCTCTTCCTCGTTTGTCTTTCATCACATAGATAGCATTTCCATTCCTGAATGTGGACCACACATGAATCGCACCATCATAGCGAAACTCATACTTTGCTTCACGGATGCATTTAGTTATATTCGTTAAAGCTAGATCTTGCATTGAGAAACTAAATTTGTGTAGTCTGTCAAGATCAAATCTAGCGGCTGCAGGCTCATTGGCGGATAATTCCTGCATATTATAATTAAGGCAAATATGTATCTAAATTGAAGTATTAATCATTTAGATATGATTCAACCAAATCACAATTACCTCTTGCTTAAGATTTGTTATACATCTCCGTGTAACGAAAATTGCGTAAATGAGTTCTGCAGTTATCACATGCAATGCGTTAAGAACGTGAGTCTAGGACCTAAAACGTTTATATGGTGTGGTTTTGGAGTGCGAGGAAAGACGCTCCATTGTTCGCCATGTGGTGGTAAAGATACAGCGAGTTGAAAAGTTACTACGATAAAAAATATAACGCTGAATCTGTTATGAAGCTCGAAGAAGATTATTTAGCTAGATTTTCAAAACAATGATTTAAACAAATGGTATATAGTATATAAATAGAACAAAATGAGTTTGTGTCACATCCAATCATAACCAATTATGAAGCGAAAGATAATGGAATCATTAGAAATTGCAGTCGGAAAAAAACAGTAGGTAATGTTACCAATTCTGGTTATCTTGTGTTTAAAACCAGCTGAAATAAACATTATCTATCACACAGATTTGTGGTCGAGTGTTTTTTTGAGACCGATCAAAGACGGGTATGTGTTTGACCACATCAACAACAATAAACTTGGTAACTCACCTGGATATTTAAGTATTATCACGAAAAGTGAAAACTGTAGGTTTGTGAACAGGGGTTTTGCAAGATATACTGTAAAACCTGTTATATCCGTGAATGCTGAATCTGGAGAAGAAATTATGTTCAAGTAAATTTATTCCGCTAGTAAATATTTTAACATAGCACCACCCTCATTGAAACGTTCTGCTGATGCTGATGGTGTCATTAGATCTACTTATTCCTTAAAATTTGGACAGAATATTATGTTCCAGTACTTGGTATCAGATGATCAAGCGAGACCAAGGCAAGCTTAAAACTTTTCAGTATTGCGCTTATTGTTAGGAATATGCTATCAATAGTACATAATATTATTTAGCTTGCAATCTGCACATTAACGGAAAATAACATTAAGCTTTTGATTTGTTGACCAAATACTGGTTTTTTATATCATAATTCCATAGCAAAATGCTCATAAAAATCTACACAATACCAGCAAAAGAACTGGAAAGAACCAGTATTTGATTAACAAATTTAAAACTTAATGATAATTCCCGTTAACCATCCTTGGGTTTTTGACCCCACGAAAACGAGCAAACTCAATGAAAATCTTTATTCACGCTGCAGATACAGGCAATTATATGTTTTCTACACTTCACGTATGATCAGATATATCATAATGTTTCCATGGCGAATCACCATATACACATACGACTGATAACAAAGTAACCTTTTACAAACTTGATAAAAATGCCAGTGGTCTCAATCAATTCTAATTCGGCAACTCTTTCCCAACTGACAAAAAAAATACTTTACCCTCTGTTTACATAAAATCCCCGTACTTTATGCTGTACTGTACAGGTTTCACAGAGTGCATACAGGCAGTCAATAGTGATTGGTTGTATATAGGTCTGTTATTGATCAATCGTTTTTTTTTATTTTGTATAATAAATACACGTAATGCGTGTGGATTCAGTGCAATGTTGTTGTAATAAATAGTGAAATTTCACCACAGATCGTTTATTTTGTCAATCCGCTATTCAGTGTATAAAATGTATTGCCTATGTATTCTTTGTTTACAATAATATCTGCGTATAGGATTTTCTCACAGCGCATACACAGGCAATATGTATCTAGTTTGATTCTCTCGCTGAATAGGTCTGTTATCGATTTCTCCATGCCAACAGACAAAGTCTTGTATATGCATTTTACAGAGAACTAGCTTCTGTTAGAATATATTCTATACATGTCTATACACTTAAAGTATAATAGTGTATTACTGAGAAAATTATTCCCTGATGAAATGTGGCCAATTGCGCATGTGAAGCTATTTTAAGAACACATAACGTCCGCTTTGACTAAATCAAACGGCTTACGTATGAATTCAGTATTATTCGTGTTATGCAGAATTATATATATATATATATATATATATATATATATATATATATATATATATATATATATATATATATATATATATATATATATATATATATATATATATATATATATAGTATTGGAAACTGGAAAAATAAAATACCAGAAACTGTGGTTTTTGTTACTATAGTTTTTAGGACTACTGTGGTTTGGGTAAGTATATATCAACTAATTCAATATATTATATAATGCGTTCGTAGCTCGATGCTAACGTGTGGAAAATTTGATACTGGTGGGGGGGGCCGACGATGGTTCAAATCTCGAGAATGGCAAATGCTTCGGCAGGCGATTTTAATTTTAAGCCAAGATTTACTATCTTTTGGGGCTCCGCCCCCCCTTCATGTCTGCACATCAATCCACTGCGTCAACACCAATCCACTTTTGTCAATTACCCATTGGTTGATCATTGGGAGTTGGTGTGCGGGTGTGAAGACGGCATTTCTTCATATCATTATCATCATCATCATCATCATCATCATCATCATCCATCATTATCATCATAATCATCTCATCAAAATATACAGCGGGGAAGGAGTGACCTTGTGACCTCACTTAAGGGGTACCCCCACAAGGTGCCATTCCTAAAGACACAATCGCAAAACTAAAAATAAACCTAATCAGGTTATGTCACAAAGACCATCAGCTTTGAAGTTCCTAGAGTTTCGGTTTCGGATGTCCTAGGAACTCTTGCAAGGCATAAACATAAACTGATTGCTCACTAAAATAAGACCTACACGTGAATAAACAACCCTTTGAGTTCCTAGAGTTTCCTCTGACGTTTTTTTTACATTTAGTTGCTTAGCTGCATCAAGTAAATCAAAATTTGATAGTGAAACTATCATCGAACTGTTTTTAGTCTTAGACCGCGTCCGTACCACGAGGGCGGTGTTCCTGGACGTCTTAGACCTTTCCCGTTTTTTGATATTCCTTGACCCGTTATTTTCTTTAACGCCATTTCAGCAGCGGTGCCAACAGCGCCTAACGCAACTGCTTTTGCAACAGCTGGGGCTTCAGCGGCTATTAATGGTGGTATAGCTGCAAGAATTGGAAATAAACCATCCGATTTAGCAATGTCTTTAATAAGTCGTAAGCCGGTCTTTGATCGCTTGGCTTCATTGAAGTGATTATACTGACGATCGGTCAACGATAGCTTATTCGGACCACCTACGAGCTGTTTTCTTTGTAACGATATTTTTACCACACAATTATTTTTTGATGATGATTGTAGATTTTTAATCTGACCAGGAGTCCGACTAACACTAACGTGATGATATGACATTATTAATATTATCAGCGATCTAATTACATGTTATTTACATATTTTCTACTGGGGCATCAACTACTCTCATTCGTCCACCAGCACCTTCGAGTAACATTGATTTATCGCTGAGTATAACAGCAATTGCTTTATAATTATGAATTAATGGAGCTGGTGCTAGTGGCAGTATTACTCGAGCTCAAAAATGTATATCAGCTACTGATTGTCTGGTTCAATCTAAATGTTCTAGTGAAAAGTAATAAATCGGATACAGCGTTGTAAAATCTAGCTGAGATATTTGTAAACCAGTATGTTTTGATCACGCCACATGAATATCATAAGACGATGATATATATGCTCATGCTACATGATTTTGATCTACCAAACTATCCTCGGATGGTTCTTGATCTCCATTTATTCTTAATGAAACCTCAGAAACACCGAGATTATCAAATATCATAATACTATGCGTATGCGAATTTACTCGTGCAGTATCTTGAAGCACAATAAATATGTGTCGCGGTGCAGAAACACCTTGCCGAGAAGCTATTTGCCATGTAAATAGACCGTTAATGTTACTTTGGATAGAATCTGTGGTCATCCTTAACCATGATATTAATTTACCACCTTGACTCATGAAATATAGCAAACTGTCTTCTTTAGATATCGATGGAGCCATCCCCGGCATACAAAAGGAAAGTTTGGCTATTACTACCTTAACAACATTAATACCAGGGACTCGCCATATTGCATCATCGTCTGTGCTTTCTCGTACTAGGACAACTGTATGTTTGGCTGCGAAAATGACTTTTCTGACATTTCTACAGAACCCAAAGATATGTGACAGTGGAATCACACACAAAAATCTTCTCTATTTCCACCCTGCAATATCGCTCGACGTGATCTAAATCCTAAGTTAAAATCTGGATCTACATTAATAATCGTTCTTTCTACATCTGCATCGGCCTTTTTTCATATTGTTGGTACTCTGAAGAATTAGAAGTATATTTTACAAACATCATTGATGGACCACCTGATCTTGAGTAATTGTCGCTGTATCTTGCAAGACCAAGTATTGTTGTAGCAACGTCAACGTCTTTCTGAATTGATTCAATATTTTTCCGTCGATCATGTACGTAGCGCTATCAAACAACGCCATAATACCATTATTAACAAAACCAACACTGATATCGTCTGCATATGCTACTGGTGCTGCAGGATTAACGTTATTTAAAATTTCACTTCGACTTCAATAAATGCTGCAGCGGGTAAAAAATATCTACCTGTATCCTGAACCTGTAATTCGATTCGTCCACGCTGATCTGGAATTTGGGCGTCATAAGAATAATACTGATAATCGCGCACAAACTCATCTTTGAGAACTGGTGCGTCCATCTCAAATGCGGTGTCAGAAATACGCTTGAACATCTTTATTATTATCATCTTTGTCTGACACGAAGACCACTTCCTGCTATCAGACCAGCGGTTATATTTTTTCCTTTTCCGACATTGGGACATCAGCCAACTCCGCTAGCTTTTGATTAGCGGCTTGATTTATTATTTTACTTACACTTGTGGGCATCACTTCAGTGCTAGCCAATTTCTAAGATTGAGGTCAAACAACTTGTGGTTTGCGTATTAATCTTGAAAGTCTATCTTAGATTGCTGAGAATGCTTTGCTAGCAATATTACCAACAGAGTCTATACCTTTTTCACGAACAACATCAATAGCTTATGTCATTTATGTTAACTTTTTCTTCTTGTTCTGGTACACATTTCTTTATATCACCTATTTCAGCACCTCCAGGCTGGTCTGTATCTTCAGGTATTTTCGGGACTGGCATCGAAGCAGCTATTTTTTTCTGGAAGTTCTTCAACAATCTTTTTTGTTTTCTTAGTTCTTTTTGCTATTTTTCCAGTTGCTTCAGCTGTTTTCTCTAACACAGGTTGAATACCTTTAGTGGTCTCAGTGATAGGTTTAAATAATTGTTTTGCATCCTCCTCAAACTCAAATCGACATTCCTGATGCGATTTTAGTTGTTGCTTAACAGAATCAGGAACAGGTAGATATTTTTTAATTACCTCTAGTCGCTCTCGATCTAATTTAGCTGAGTGTGGTGCTTCGATACTCATTATTGATAATATTTATACTGGCTGTTTAATTTATAGCAGTAGAGAGACCGAACGACATACGCGTGGTGACCAGATTGTGAATAAATCGAGAAAAAATTTGGACAATTATAGAAGTTTTCATTATTAAGGCAAAAACTTTTTTCAGCCTTCGTAGGAATCCTTAATTTTCAAAACTCAGGTCTCTAGAAAGTTATAGGGTTCAGCCTCTCTGCTGCTACAACATACCTTTCAGCTCCGGAGGTATACATTTACGACTGACTATTTCAAGATAAACCTTCAGTTTTAGACCCAGTTTAAACGCAATTCAGACCCACGTTATGGGGTCACAGGATCATTTATTTCTAGCTGCGCAAAAAGCCCAAGTACAATTCAATTATCACGAAATATAGTAACGCCTTATCTAAAAATCAATGGATTCCACACTGGAAATGAATTTTTGAAAAGTTGTTTGCTCAAACTAATACGCAGGTCAAGTATCACCTAGATTATGAACAATGATTTTCACCGTGTTTTTACCAATTCTGAATCAATGTCAGGAACTAGGTCAGCTAAAAATATAGCGTAACATTCTATTGCGTTTTAATCTGGCTAAAAGAACTGAAGTGAGATTTCTGGAAAAATGTCAATTTCAGTTAATCAAGTTATCATTACAGTAGCATGTAATGAAATAAAAATAAAGTAAAAAGAATTTAGAATTAAATATACTTAACATTCCCCCCATCAATAAAAATACAGCTTTCTTTTTACCATATGTTAATTATACACGAGGTAACAAATCAGCTAAGAAGAGCTCGTATGAATTATATAAAGTTTACATGAAATAATATTGCTATACACGGGAAAGTGCTTCTGCTATTAAAAAGTCTTTGCCCTTGATGTGCCTGATATCAAGATTATATTCCTGTAACAACAAACGCCACCTTAATAATCTTTGATTTTGTTTTTTCATCCTGTCGATGAAAGTAAAGGGTTTGTGATCATTAAACACAACAACCGGAGAAGGAGCTG